>OMNN01000785.1:0-17658 GCA_900302755.1 Chromis chromis | reverse complement strand
AGGGTTTAACTGCAGAACTTTCTATCAATTTAGTGAAGATGTTTCATCTTAATCACTTAATAATAATAATAATAATAATAATAAAATCTGTAAAATAACAGTGTTTTTCTGAAAACATATGATGAACATGTCTGTAATGTTTTTTTTTGTTTTTGCACTATACTTTACCTTACAGTTGGAAGCTGTTGCTGCCACTATTCTTTAGACTTTTTTTTTTCATGGTGTGCTAACATAGACAAAGTAACTGAAGCTGATGAGAAATTCATTGCATATATTTATTTATATAGCCTGGGTCCTCTGCCAGAGTCTGGCCTATTAACTTCCATATCAGGGCTGATTCTGGCTGTTCATCCTCCAGCTGTATATTGGTGTTGCTGCCACAACAACACCAATATACAGCTGGCTGTTCATCCTCCAGCTGTATATTGGTGTTGCGGCAGTAGATCTGATAATCATGCTGCATATAGACCAAACGTTTAGAAGAAACACAAACATAATTTCACAATTCTGCAAGTTGTTGATGCATTTTTATCTGTACCATCAAATGTACCCACAAACTGATATTCTCATCCCTCGAGCAGACACTGTTATGTCTAATACAAATAAATCTGTTCACTGCTCTCTCAAAGGAGTCATTGTTTTCATGTCTGTCTGCACGGGTCTGAGTGGTGTAAATCTGGTCATTTGTCTAAGTCTGCAGGGGTCCACGTGACGGTGGACTTGACAAGACTTCTATACATACTACAAACAAGCCTTCAGTTTGATTTCACAGCAAATGAACAGTCTGCATTCTTGCCACGCAGACGGTTCACAAGGAGTCTGTGCAGAGTTGCAAAGATGAGAAAACTTACTTAACAAAGACACACACAGACCTTTGTGGACCTTCTTGATGTCAGGAGACAGACAGCATGAATGTCCACATCCCCACATCTCCTCCCCTGATCGTATAGAAACACGTGTGCATTTGGCGGTTGTCCTATATTACGATACAATTTTATAATCTGGGATTATCTGATAACTCTTCTGCAAACAAATTGAATATCTGATCATCTCATGGTAATGATTTTAGTGCTGGCAGGCATGTTGGTTGGTCACCTATGTGTCTTAAAGATAACTATGATGCCCTGATTTGTCTTCTAGCTTAAGTTGTGACCCATTTTCTTCCCACAGTGCAGATTAGATTTTAGTACAACAACATTTTCCCTGGTTCAACAACACCTTATATTCTCTGTGTGTTGATTTGACATTCATCATAGGATTGTTCTCATTCTAAAAATTAAATCAAATTACAAGAGCAATCTCGACCCATGTTCCTTCTTATCAACATCATCTGATAACTCATGTTTAATAGTTTATTATGTTGAAATTGTAAAGTCTTGTGAATCTTATTTTGAGTTCAGTCATTGCTCCATTCTTTCAGTGTCTTCAAAGTAAAGTCAGTAAGTGGATTTAAAAGTTTTAAATCTAAGAACATTACCATACCTTAGAGTGGAGTAAATTGATCCCACTGCTGAAGACAAAATTAGGCTTGATTTGCTGGAGGCCTTCCTACTCAATTGTTGCCTCCTTTTCCGCATCCATTCTTTTTCATTTAAAGCCGAGGCCAAAGGCCCACCGTCCACTAAACCAAATCCCACCAAACACCCTGAACATTAAGCCACTTTAAACCAGCTAGAAGTGTGTTCTTTCCCTGAGGATGAAATGGAGTATAATTCACTCAAGTGTTTCTGCAGGAAGCCTATCAGACTTGGAAGTGAATTTTAAAAGCGCCTTCCTCTGCTGTGCACATAACCATCACAGCTCTTTATCAAAGACAAAGCAATTTAGATGTCATCTCCATTTAAAGAGCAGCTGATGAATTGAGTTGATCAGTTCCCAGTTTAAACACATTCAAAGTTATTTTAATGATCTACAGATGCGATTTCACGCTTGCTTAAAATTTTGAATATCAAAGAGCCAACTGTTCTTAAATGTTCAATATGTGTAATTGCTGGAATTTGTTTTGCCCTTTCAGCCTCAAAAGCTTTCCTGATAGAAAGCCATATCAGGAAATTTCCTGACATGTGTGACCTTCAAGGCCTCATTAATCCGGTCATGCTTTCACATTCCAGTGCGGTTTTGTCCAACGTTGTGAAAAAATCAGAGGGAAATCTTGTTTGTTTGGGATACAACAAAGGTCAGTCGTCGTGTATTTATCCCGACCTGCCAAACCTCCTGGCAGCGATAGCGACACTCGCAGAAAGTGGGAGATGTGGAAGATGTGCGATCTCTGAAAAAAGAACATGTGAATCACAGTGACACACAAACAGAGTCCTTCCCACTCCCTCGTACGCTATCTCCTACAAGTATACACATCCAAAAGAGCCGAGGATCTGCGAACCACGCATGCAAATTAAGATACATATACAGCATTTAAGCAATGATGCAGGGTCATAGCTGAATTTCTGCCGGTTTAATTCCCCCCTGAAGAAAAATGTTTACTATAACAAATCACCTGCAACTTGAGATGAGGTTTTCACACACCACCTCAGGCCATTTATTCCTGGAACATTACATAACGCAGCAGTGGGTTCTGCTCACATCCAGCCAAACAGCCTCCTTAGAAGAAAACAGGAAGGTAAGAGGATTGAGGCAGTGAGAAAAACACAGCCATCAGTCGCTCCTCTATGTGGGTTCCCTCTCAGGGATCTTTGTGTTTCATCTACATGCAGGGGTATTGTAGTGAGCCGAATAATAAAACTGAGGTATCAGAGCCCCAACATGGGGAGGGCCCTCATAAATACTGCAATAAAAGCAATTTTTATTTTACTATTTCTAGTATTTAAGGCACTACTAAAGTTTCTTAGGGGTCTCCCAATTCCAGAAATGTTCTAAAGTTTTCGTCCACTCCTGCGTTAGACTAGTTTATTTCCAATCAGTAACTGCGCTGATGCTGATGGTGAAGACTTCAGGTCAACTTTGATACAATCATGGCATCAAACAAAAAGTGAAATTAGATTTCAAAACGAGAAAGGAAATAGAACTATTATGTGGAGAGCTGCCGAGTCAAAAGTTGCAGTGTTTTGTTTTAGAATGGTTTAATATTGGAATGCAACAAGACTAGCTAATATAATAATTTGCTGATAAGTAAAGCAGCATTGCCTTCAGTTTGAGCCACAGAGAGTGAATTAGCTGCAACTCTATCATTACCACCATCTCATGAGGATGTCCGACACGCTGAGCTCATGAAGTGACAACGAAATGTAATTTCAAGCAGTCATTTGCTGCAGCTTACACTGAAAGAAGATTTAAAATAATACCAAGTTGTCGGTCTCGTTGCTTATTATAAGTCCCGGTACAGTTTTATACAGTATTAAGATGCTTATATGCACTTTTTTTTTCTCAAATAATAACTTTTGAAACATGATCAATTTGCTGTTGTGCTTTGACCAGTTTTACTGATGGAAATAAACCCTCCATCAGCATCAGAAAACTCACACTGAGTTTAAATATTTACCACTATTCCTTATGTTAAGTCAATCAGTTTGAGAATGAATGCAGGGTCAGATTGTGTATTAATACTCGGGTTATCTTCTCTGTATATATTTGGCTTTTGGTTTCTACATTTTTATTATGCTACTTCTATGTTGCAACAGACTTGGCTTGCACAGTGAGGTATTTTATTATGAAATCCAGTCCTGCAGTAATCTCAGTTTAGAGGCCGGAGTAAGCTGGCTTAGTGACATAAATAATGTTCAAACCCAAATGAACACTTCTTAAATGAGGTGAAAACATCACATTACTAATTACCACAATAACCACTACAGATGCATGGGTTAATGCTTGTTGAGTTATTTGCATCAAAATGACAAATTATGTATTAAAGGGACTCAATGAGCCTGCATACATAGTCTATAGCCTGTAAAAAGCATTCACCCCCCAAACTTGCAGGTTTTTCCTTTTTATTGCTTTTCAACATTGAATCGTGGTCAATTCAATTTGGTTTCTTTGACAAATATTTACCCCTTTAAAGTGGCTCAACTAATTCAACACAAGTGCTGCCAGTTGGGGCTAGAAGTCACACAGTTAGTGAAATGTAGATCAACTGAGTGCAGTGAATGTGTCTCAGGTTACTGTATATAATGACACCTGTATCTGGAAGGTCCATTCACTGGTGAATCAGTACTCCTAGATATAACTACACCCTGAAGACAAAAGGAAGATCTGTGACAAGGGCATTGAAAAGTAAATCATGGGATCAAAGAAAATTTCCCAGTCACTGACTATCTCTTGGAGTACAATTAAATCCATCACTCAGAAATTAAAAGAATATAGAACATGCGTAAATTTGCCAAGAGCAGGCCATCTTCAAAAACTGAGTGACTGTGCAAGAAAAGCCACCAAGACAACTATGACTCCTCTGAAGGAGTTACAAGATGGGAGAGACCTGCAGACAACAACTATTGCCCGTCTTCACCAGTCAAAGCTTTATAGAATAGTGGCAAAGAGAAAGCCACTTTTGAAAAATAAATCAATATTAGAGTTCACCAGAAGGTATGTGGGCGACTCTGAAGTCAACTGGAAGAAGGTGCTTTGGTCTGATGAGACCAAAATTGAGATTTTTGGCCATCAGACAAGATGCTATGTTTGGCGGACTGAAACACTGCACATCATCACAAACACACCACCCCCACTGTGAAGCATGGTGGTGGCAGCATCATGATGTGTGATGCTTCTCAGCAGCAATCCCTTGGATGGACGGTAAAATGAATGCAGCAAAGTATACGGAAATCCTGGAAGACAAACTGATACAGTCTGCAAGAGAACTGCGACTTTGGAGAAGATTTGTTTTCCAGCAAGACAATGACATAAAGCTTACAGTCAAAGATACATAGAAATGATTTGAAAACAGCAAGCTGAATGCTGTGGAGTGACCGAGTCAGAGCCCTGACCTCAATACAATTGAGAGATTGTGGCTGTGCTTGAAAAGGGCCGTTCACTCATTATCGTTGTGCAGCCTGACAGAGCTAGAGCAGTTATGCAAAGAAGAATAAAGCTGCAATATCCAGATGGGCAAGGCTCATTGAGACCAGTCCATACAGGTTTAATGCTGTAATTGCAGCCAAAGGTGCATCTACTGAATACTGACTTGAAGGCGGTGAACGTTTATGCAATCACTTCATTTACGGTTTATATTTTTTATTTAATTGATATTACTTTGTAGAAACCTGTTTTCGATTTGACACAAAAGAATCCTTTTTTACTAAATTCTTGCCAAAAAAGCCAAATTAAATCGACAATAATTAAAAGTTGAAAAGCAATAAAAAGGGCAAACTTCCAAGGGGGGTGAATACTTTTCATTGCCACTGTATGTACTGGGTTCATACTGTCTTGTATTGCCAGTAAACAGTGTTATCTCCCTCGTCACATGTCAGCATAGCATACTCTTACAACACCTCTTCCCATGAGGGATAATCAGAAGCGGCAACCTTTTTTTTGGTAGTCTCCTGTGAACACAAGCACCTTAGTAGTCACCTCGAAAAGTGACAAGAAGTATGCGTGTAGCATTTATTTGGCAGTGAAATTGCATTCTGTAGGCATATTAATAATCACTGCTAAACTAATGAATAAATTCTGGGGGCAGTAATTATCACCTAAACCACATCGCACAAAACATTACCCGCTGGCGGTGGGACAAGTCATCAAATCATGGTGCATATGAGTGATGAGTTGAGGAGATTAAAGCCATTTGGGGGGAATGTGGATGTTTGTGCCGTCCCCAACACTTCTGTTGCTTCGGAGAGCTGCTAATATTTCAAAATGCGACAGTAAATGAATCTGGCAGCTGCATCACAGAGAGGTCATTTGCGTCACAAAGATGTCAAACATACAACAGACTTAACAGCTGGTCAGTTTTGTCTGTTTCGATGATGGCTTTACTCTCAAATAGAGAGTGTAATTATTGGAACAGTCGATTGGTGAGAGGTTTGATTTGTGTCATTTCTTTAGCCGGAGTCTGTATCTATACATGCCCCTTGTTAAGTGTGATGACTGCAACAAAACAGGAAGCTTGGTCTGCAGTGACAGGATGTCGAGTATTGTTGTATTACTCGGAATTTGAAGTACGGAAGGCTGGGAGGGAACGTGTGGCTGAATATTTCTCCTATTTAGATTTCCTGAGATCAAAAAATAATTTTCTGTGAAGAGGTCTGGTTTTGACAGCTTGTTATGTCACGGTGCATGTGCAATGAAGAATAAGTGTGTACATAAATATTAGATATGGATATTTGCAATTGGGTCTTTGCATGCTCGCTCTTTCGCCTTATTTATTGTGATAAGCATGAAACATAGGGAAGTGTGTGTGTGTGTGCCTGCATGAAAGAGTTGTGCATTACCTCATAACAGCAAGCATATGGAAAAGGTTGTTCGGTGAATTTCAGCTTCAAGCGATATTTGACATTATGTAACTGTAAATTCTGCACTCATCAAGGTTTGGATCAAGAAAGATGAGAGTATTGTTAAGGGAATTTTGTTCTTTCTCTCCTGAGCAGCTGTCTGAAATATTCTGTGCAGAAAGTAAAACCACAGCACTAACAAGACAATACATTTCGTTGCTGCTTTGACAAACTTTTGTCAACATCTGCGAGCAGATAAAACCAGAACCGTTGCATAATTTTTAGCCTGATTAAGATTAAAGGTGCAGAAAGTATTGTACTGTTCAGTACAAAACCATTTGATGAGTATATATCTTTGGTGAGGTTGCTATGTGAACACCTGCAGAGATGTTTTGGCTTTGGGTGTTTTATTATCTGCTTTGGAACAAATTCTTAAATGTATTACTTTTGTTAATGTTAATGTTCAGAAAAGTAATAAAATAAATCTGTGTAATTGCATCTTCCATTGGAGATTAGAGAGAACATAACAAGACCTGCCCATTTGTAATAATTACAATTGTATGTAATTTCTTGGATCCCCCTCAGGTTAAAAAGTCAGACACAACAAAACCTTTGTCTCTCTGCTTGCTAAAGCTGTGTTTGTGTTGGAGGACAATGGTGACCAGGTCAGTGTTTTTTTCTGTTTTTATGCAGCAGGTAGACCCTTAAGGGCATGTCTAGGAACCACTGATATATGGTGACAGTCACCCTGTAGATGTTCTTTACAGTTTTTTATGCTCATCCTGTGGAGTGAGATTAGAGTGAAAGAAGAGAAAAGGAAACAAGGTAGGGTGTCTGAATCCTCCTCCATTTCCCCTTTCAAATCCACTGCAGCTCCTTCTGTGTTTCGTCTCCCTGCAGCCACTGAAGTATGTTCTCGTTGAGCCTCCAGATAACTCACTTTCAAGGATCAACATGAGTGTGCACACACATCCGCTACTTTAATGCTGCCATCCAGCTTTAGCTTTACTGCAAATCCCATATCGACAAGCTTTCAGCAGATGCTGTTTACTTTATAGATTATTTTTTTAAATCCAAAATTAGTCGAGTGTGTCTGCTGTGCAGAGCTACAGTCTGTTAGCAGCTAATCACCATTTTTATTTCTTTGTTTATTTCACAGTGACCCCTGACTGGCCAAGTGTCTGCAGCTTTTTGTATCACTAATTCTTTTGTATGCTAGAAAATATCCCCTGGCTATATGTCTGGTTGCCTAACACAGCTTTCTACATGTTATATAACTAAACCTCCAGAGGGAGCAGATGCAAGCTTCTCAGCAACAGGTATTACGGTCACCTCCACTGTGCCAGCAAAGAACAATTCCAGATTACAGGATATGAATAATGGAAGTGTGGGGGAGCTTGCAAACAGATCTAGACCTCCCCTGAAGAGGTGGGCCGTGTACATCTAAATTTCATTGATAAAATTCAAGTGCAGATCAGTCGATCGCTATTACATTAAAGCCCATTTACTTTGAACACTGTGCCCTCCTAATTAGTCACCCTGCAGAGCTGATAAAGTTCAGAAAAAACTCCAGCTGTGCTGTCCTACCCCCATATCTGTCAGTAACTCCTAATGGCCATGTCACCCTAAATGACTGATGTTTATCAATCAATTAAACCCTGTTTGCAAGGGCTATGTAAATAAAGGTTTGACTGATAAACTGCAAAGACAAGGAGGCATCTTTGGCAAGTAAAAACAAGAATTGAAACGATTACAATGGAAAATTAATGAGGTACATTTTGTTTTGCAACACAAGACTATTGGCAAGTTTCTATGCTGAACGTGAAATACCGAGAAACGTTGAATATGAAAAGAGAGAAAACAACAAAGTGTATTGAATCAAACGCAACAAGCCCAAAGGCTCGCCTGAAGAGAAGCACTTGCTGTTTCAAAGACGTCTGAAATCCAAGTGTCTGAAACAATGCTCTCTCTCTCTCTCTCTCTCTCTCTCTCTCTCTCTCTCTCTCTCTCTCTCCCTCTCACACTTTCTCTCTTTCTCCTTTAACTTTGGAGATGGGCTGGTCTTCGCAGTGATGTCACCTCACTCCTGTGTGGACATTCGTTCCACCCGCAGTGTGCGTTTCCCGTTCGTCTCCAAAGGGACGCATTTCTCCAAAACGCAGAAGCAGCATTACGCATGGCACTGTGACATCGGAGGAGCGACTTAAAAAAAAAATCGTGGAGCCTTTGTGGATTGTGAACTCTGTTCTTCCTATATTTGTGATGCGCTCGTGACTTGGTGTGCTTGTCTAGAACTATTTGAATGACCTGTGATGACGGCTCTGCTATTTCAGAGGATCAATTTTTGCAGCCTTTGCATCTCGTGGCGGCTTGCGCATATCAGGAGCATTACGCGCAACCTGTCTCCATGCAGCTGTTTTAGAAAGGAGAAGTGTGCAAAATAACAAAGATGATACGAAAGGACCATTTGCAGCCAGAATGGATATAACCCAGTTAGATCTGTTGGTGGAAAACGTTTCCAACAATGAGAACACCACCGACGCACCGTTTGCATTGCCACACACGGAGGTAGCCACTGCGCTCATCATCCTGGTGGTTACTGTGATCATTTCTGTGACCATTGTGGGCAATGTTTTGGTGATTGTAGCGGTGCTGACCAGCCGGGCTCTCCGTGCACCCCAGAACCTTTTCCTCGTCTCTCTGGCATGTGCGGACATCCTGGTGGCCACCCTGGTCATCCCCTTCTCCCTCGTCAATGAGGTGATGGGCTACTGGTACTTTGGAAGTACTTGGTGCGCCTTCTATCTGGCTCTGGATGTGTTGTTCTGCACCTCATCCATCGTGCACCTGTGCGCCATCAGCCTGGATCGCTATTGGTCCGTGACGAAGGCGGTGAGCTACAACCTGAAGCGGACACCAAAGCGCATCAAGTCCATGATCGCCGTGGTGTGGATAATATCTGCCATCATCTCCTTCCCTCCTCTCCTCATGACCAAACATGATGAGCGGGAGTGCCTGCTGAACGATGAGACCTGGTACATCCTCTCATCCTGCCTCGTGTCCTTCTTTGCCCCGGGTCTCATCATGATTCTGGTTTACTGTAAGATCTACAAAGTGGCCAAGCAGCGCTCCTCCACCGTGTTTGTGGCCAAGAATGGCCTGGAGAGGCAGCCCTCTCAGTCAGAGACCTGCTTTGTCAGGAAGGACCGCTTCGAGATGGAGAGCCCGAGCAGCCAAAGCTCCGGGAGCCAGCAGCAGGGTCAGGGGGAGCTGGACGACATAGACTTGGAGGAGAGCTGCTGCCAGTCGGATACTAAAACCCGCCATCACCGCTTCACCAAGCGAAGGAAAGTGGAGGGATCGGACTGCTGCCCGCCACAGAACTGCCGTCTGTCCTGGGCTTCGGCTCGGGCGTTACAGCTCTACCCGGAGCAGAAGAATCCAGCTGCACGACAACAGCTGGCGGCGGCCAACAAGACCAAAGTGGCCCAGATGCGGGAGAAGCGTTTCACCTTTGTGCTGGCGGTGGTGATGGGGGTGTTTGTGCTCTGCTGGTTCCCCTTCTTCTTCACCTACAGTCTGCATGCTATCTGCAGAGACAGCTGCTACATTCCCGGCGCACTGTTCAACCTTTTCTTCTGGATTGGCTACTGCAACAGTTCTGTGAACCCCATAATCTACACTATTTTCAACAGGGACTTCAGAAAAGCCTTCAAGAAAATCATATGCAGAACTTCAAAACGCACATGAAGGGGCTCCAGCTCTTTTGTTTTGCCTCTCACTCAACAGTACTGGGAAGGAATTGTATTATTATAACTCATTGTTCTTGGCTGACTGTCTGCTTTCCCTTCATTTTGATGTAATAATTATGGTGTTGAAAAACAAGCCAGTGTTGTGCAAACATTTAAGTGTCTATGAATAAAATTCATAAGGTGGAGTAAAACTAAACAAACATATTTTCAGTCCATCAGTGTTGCAAACCTGATATAATGTGGTCAGTTTTAGGTTTATTGATGCCACTTGAGATAGGAGATGTTTTAGTGCATATCTGAATATGAAATCGCAGCGGGATCAATCCTGCAGCAAGCAGGAGAAAAGAGATCCGTCATTTGAAGTCATGTACATAGCTGGTTTCCAGTGCTGGCAGCTGGTTCACAGTGGCTGTTTTTATGTTGAGATAAAAAGAAGATTAATCACCATCTTTAACATATGAACATGAGGATGAACATGAGTATCACCTGTTAGCGTGTGTCATGGAAAAAGAAGGTTATGTGATGCTGCATGGTTGGAATGTTTCACAATATTACAGGTATTTCATACACATGAATCTTTCTTCACTTGCTGAATTTAAAGCTACAGCAAAGCTCGCAGCCATTTCTTATCGGTGAACCCGCAAACTTATGTAAGAGTCTAATCTCACTCCCCCCCACCACCGCATCATTTCACCACCTCACACCGGAACAATGGCCAAGCTGAGGCCCGTGTGTGCAGAATTTACTGGATCAATCTCTATAGTTTATTTCAATACCTCACATTAGCTTGTTCAAAACGTGTGAGGTCACAAATCTCCTGTAAAACCTGGATTAAGGGGCTTATATCTAGGTTATGTTGTCCCATAAATATCTCTTTTATGGAGGTGCCAAAATATTTTTTTCATTTCTTTGACAAATTAAAAGTTTTTGGCAGGCTGGTAGAAATAAAAATCAAGCAGATTAGACATATTGGAGGAAAGATATTCTCAAAATACAAACAGTCCTGTTCCCTTCTTCCTACTAAATAACATCCCTGGACAGAATTATTGCAATAGAGAGCCGGAGCAGCATCAATTCTCTTAGGTACAAGAGGAGAGTTGAATATTTACGAGTCAGGTCTCAGAATGTAATCGTGTGCTTTAAAGAGCTGTGTTATCGCATGTAAAGTCATAAATCTGGACATCATTATCTTCTTCCTGCCAGTTTTAAAATGTGCAGAAAGAAATCCCACGAGGGACAAATCTGATGAAATGTCAGCCTATATGGGGGGAAAAAACATGAAGCAATTTATGATATAAGTGACATACATGAATAAGGGAGTGATGTGGTGAAATGCAGGGCTATATTGGAACTTCACAGCACTGTTTTCCATACAGCTTCAAACTGCGCTCGGCCCATGATGAATGTGGAATATGAAGTGTGTGTAAAATGTTGAATATATCATGAAGCTTGCATGCAGAGGCTTCTCTGGGAAAACTCTGGTTAGTGAGAAGAAGGCTGACCACGTCTATATCAGTGTATTGTCTGCATGGGGGTGCTGAGGATAAATACACTATTTATATCCTCTTAGGAATGTCTTCAAAGAACTCCTACAGCTCACTGGCACCTTGCCAAAGATAATCATCCCGTCTGAGGGGTGTCATGCTCAAAAAGAAAAATCGAAAGTGTTTCTTTTCAATGCTCATATTCATGAGGGTGTTGTTAAAATATCATCAAGGGAAATAAAAGTGAAGGTGGTTGCATATTTCCTTTTCCTCTTGACGTGCGTGGCCGTTTTATTTATGAACACAATTAGAAAGTCTGAGAGAAGTGGGGCCGGCGTGAGGAGGGGAAACTTTATCTCAAAGGGATTCACAAAACCCTCGAAAACAAATGAAATGTCAGGGCCGAGTCGCGCTCACAAGAGGCGGTAAAATTAGCTTTGTGTCTTCATCATCCTTAGCAGCATGGAAGTGATGTTTATTCATCTGTAACTTAATAAGATGTTATTGTTCACATATCACATGTAACCTGATTTCTCTCGAGGACGCAGCCATCAGTTCATGTTCCATTACCCGAGGTGGAAGTATTTACATGAACACTCACATGTAATCTTCTCACTGATAGTATACTGATTAGTATCCGACAAGACATGCAATTCCCTTGTTAAATCACACATCCCTAATTCAATTGTTTTTCCAATCAGCTTCTGCACTGCAGCGAGAATGGAGCACAATGCTTTTAATTAGCTGTAGTGTTTTCTGTTAACTTTCATGTGTAATCTCTCCAGGCTCGTCTGCTCAAACACAGCTCTGGTGCTTCTTATGTCACCATGTCATTTAAAAATCTTCTTTTGGTGACGTCCCACAAGACCAGACATGGATCTCTCACAGTCCTTCATTTTTCATCAGATACATGCTCTAATAATTACCTTTTTTATTAAAGACAAAACTAATGTTGTTGTACTTTCACCGGCCAAGTCCTTTATTTATCCCAGACTGTAAACAAAGTTGGAGACTAGTTCAGGAAGAGAAGCAGAGCTGCAGCAACCCTTGACCTCCCAAACTTTTCTTCTAGAGGCTTAATGAGAGCAACAGACCAACAGGACAGAGCCAAAGCATTTCCTCGTGTGGGGCGCTGAAGAAAAAATAGCTTGATCCGGGCCTCTTGGTTAGAGCTGTTTAGGGTGAGCACTTAGGGCAAGACTATTTGCAGTCACAATAGTCAGAGAAGAAATTGTTATAAATGTTTCAAGAGGGCTGCAATGATGAAGAAAAGGAGCCTCTTAAGAAAAGAGAGAGACTGACAAAAAGAGCAGTTGCTTCTTGTCCTCTGCTACATTACCTTGTTTGTCACATCGCAGCATCTGCAGGTAATTGCTTTTTTCAATTGTGTCTAACAAGATAAGGTTTGGAGGCGAGCAAGGCCAAAACTGGCGTCAATCCCAGGAAGCTGGAGAAGAAGACCCAGTTTGTCATTAGTGTAAATCAGCTGTTGTCATGTTGAAGCGAGGGTCAGGACTGACCTCACAGCCTGCAGGCTATTCTAATATATCACCCCGTTTAATGCAACCGATATCTGACTTGAGGTGTCAAAGTAAATCAGAAGAGCGCTGCGCTAAATTAAAGATGACAGTCAGATTACTCACCTCTGTGTTTGTGTCTCTGATTTCCAACGTATGCAGATCTACGAGTCTTGAACAGATGTCATTAGAAAATTCAAAGTGTATTTTTAAAGCAACTTTTACTATCAAACAAAGTGTGGATGCTGAGGAGCAGCTTATTCAGCAGAGGATTTGAAAAGTAAGGCTGTATTCTATATTTACATTCATTATGGTGAACATAAAAACATTTTATCCTGACTCAACCCAACAAATACCATCCTGGTGCTGCAGAACATTAAATCAACAAATATGAACAAACCCCAAATAAACTACTTAGTTCTGCTTGAATAATGCTTGCATAAAGCTACAGAAGTTTCAGAAAATTAAACAGATTGCTGGTTTTAAACCCGTCACATGATTTGCAGTCTGTAATAAAGACGTGGAATATTGCCCGGCTAGTCCTTTTAAAACTCAGAAAATAAAAAAAGAACAAACAACAAATAAAGAAATCAGACTGACAAGGTGCCTGAAATGAAATTTCTCATCTGGACTGAGTAATTACATCAGGCTTTGTGGCTATAACACTTTGAAACAAAAGAAAGTTTTCCTCTTAGGCTATTTGTTTTTTGTGAGGAAAGAAACAACTCTGAGGTGAAATCAATGACTTTGAAGTGTGCTGGAATACTGTCCCGAAAGGTGCAACTTCTGTATTTCATCAATGGAATTATCTGTACTCTTGTTCTGCTACCTGCCTTATTGCTTGTTATACTACATTGGGTGAAAAATAGTTTTAAAAGTAGGTTTTCAAGAAGAAAACTGGATAAATATCGTCTCTTTCTCTACTTTTACTCTTTAATAACCGTATATTTGTTAAAACATGTGTTTAAATATAAATAATTGACTGTTCATCACTACATACAGGACAAAACACTCCCGGCTCTCTGAGTTTACATTGACAAATGCCTCCAAAACAAGGCAGATGGTATAGTACAATATATATGGTTATATGTAAAATGGGCCTCTATAATTCCTGAACACTGCACTGCTGCTGATTGTCTGTATCCATCAATGGGAGATACTTATGAGCATTTACTAAGGTGCACGTTCTTCCTAGGAGATTAAACCCTCTTTTGTTTCCATTCACAGGCAATATTTCAACTCAAACAGAACATTTGTGTGGCTGATTTATTTTTTCTGGAAATTCTGTGCGCTGCATATCTCTCATAATCTCAGCTGGAAGACGGTGTTCTAGGTATTCTCTAGTGTTTCCCTTGTTCCGACGCTTAGATTACTGGGATGACAATATTCCCTGTTGGACCATATAGTGGATCTCGCCTATACCCTTTTGGTATTTATTTCCACCATTATCTGTAAATGCACACATCTTCCGCACTATGGCTATATGTTTGTCCATTACACACACGGTGGTATAGTAAGACAGCATTAAAAGCACACCTCTGACCTGTGATATGTGGGAACTCTGACATCTAAAAAGAGGACATAGACAAGTTTTACCATTATACGAAAGTATGTCATTGTTGCACAAGAGCAGCACAAAAATAACATTATGTAGTAATATTAGTGTACTGATTATCACTTTTCATGCAACACCCAATAATAATAATGATAATGATAATGATAATGATAATGATAATAACAATAACTTTATATAGCATCTTTCCAAAACTAATTAAAAAAGTCCTTTTCAATAAAAACTGTTATTGTGACAGTTCAGTTAGCCATTAGATAAAAGCACGTCTTAGGCTGGTAAACACAGCATCCTCATTTAAATCTCTTCCTGAGAACTCCACTTGTCTTAAGTGACAAGTTAAGACTTTGGAGCAGTTAGTAGGGCTCTCCTGGAGTATCTCAGACAGTGATAAGACACAGTGAGGGTTCACAGATTACAGATACAGGCAGGAACCTGACCATTAAGTCTTTAAAAACAAGCAGTAAGATCTTAAAATTTATTCTAAACCTCACCGGTAACTAGTGAGGGCCAGCTAGGACTGGAGTAATATGCTTGCTTCCCTTGGTGAGTGTTAAAAACCTGGCAGCAGCATTTTAAATTAACTCCAGTCCATGGATGTTTTGCTTGCTGATACCACAGTTAAATGCATAACAGTAGTCAAATCTGCAGAGAATGAAAGCATAGATGGAGTTTGCAGCTGAGAGGAATGACCTGATCTTGGTTAGCTGCCTCAGTTGGGCAAAGCAAGACGGCACCACTTTGGTCACCAACATTAGAAGACAAATAACGCCTGGATTGAAGGCCTCTTTGCAAACATTACTTGATAAGAGACAAAGACAAAAGGTGAGATTGTTAATGGTTAGCTGCCTCAGTTGGGCAAAGCAAGACGGCACCACTTTGGTCACCAACATTAGAAGACAAATAACGCCTGGATTGAAGGCCTCTTTGCAAACATTACTTGATAAGAGACAAAGACAAAAGGTGAGATTGTTAATGGTAATTTCTTCTTTTATTAATTAACATTAATAAAATTTTCATTTAACTGTAATGAAATTCTTGCAAGGCATCATATGGTATGAGAGACATCAATGGTTTGGGTCCAGGCTTGAACTGGACATACAACTGGGTTATATCAACGCAGCAATAGAAATCAATGCTATGTCTGTGTATTATATGCCCCAGGGATAGCATGTATACAGGGAACCAAAGGGGACCCAAAATAGACCCCTGGGGGACCCCACAGAAGAGAGAAGCATGAGAAGAGTATAACAGAGAATAATTACAATAATTTCTTGTCTTTCAGCCATTTAAAGCAGTAGTTTTTAAAATAAATCACAAATAAAACTTTAAAACAATTAGAAATAGAATATTCTAGCCATAATTGTTACAAAAGATAGAAAACCTGCCAGTCCGCTTCTCCTAAATACTGTATGTTTGCTCAGGA
Organism: Chromis chromis; assembly: GCA_900302755.1. Lineage (NCBI taxonomy): Eukaryota > Metazoa > Chordata > Actinopteri > Pomacentridae > Chromis > Chromis chromis. The sequence continues at coordinate 1,535 of OMNN01000785.1, read as the reverse complement.
TGCAGTTTCTACATGGAGGTTACTTTGACTGATGTGTACTTCAACTAGCTTATATTAAATTATAATAAAATAATATTTTGGTTATTAGGATGTTGAGTTATTTTGTTTTCTTGGTACACCCTTGGTTGGATATTAGCGTATCTGTGCAGCTTCAACCACCTCCAGAGCTGATGGGGGTCACGAGTCTCTGGCACTGTCATTTTGATTCTCGGCAGCTAAAAAGTTAATGATCATCTGCAGATCATTGCTCCTAATTTATTATTTATTTTTTTAAACTTTTCTCCGTCAAAGTACCAACTGCTGGTAGTGCTTCCTTTGAGTACTATCTAAGTTAAAAGAGTTCTGGTGTTGGCACCTGCAGCAGCAATAAAGATCTACTCAGTGATGTTTGGAGCCCAGGGAGGAGGAATATTAGAAAAAATGATAATGAGCATAACTGTAAGGAGTTTGACCAACATAAAAGAAAAGTTCATGTAACTTTCTCAAGCTGGAGAGATCAGCTCTTGTGTTCTCCGCAACACACAACGACCCTTTGCTGCTGCTCTGCCCCAGTTTCAGTGAGTAACAAGGGTGGGTGTAAATGCTGTAGGTATGATGAAGGGTCCCGATGCTTGTCTTTGCCTTTGGCCTCCAAGTAACCGAGTACACCCCTGGGTGAGGTTGTAACACTCCACAGCAGGAGGTGTTTTAATCATGCAGACATACTCGTTTGTAATTCTTCAGAACGAGAAACCCTGCTGAAGAGGACATGCATCTTGAGCTGGAGATTTAAATTTTTCATGATCTGGCTTGTACTGTTTAGTTCACTCCAACTGTGGGGTTTTACAAAAGTTTGTCTCCAAACAGGGTATTTGCACTGCAGCTGAGGAGTTCAGGTGAACTTTGCAGCAATCATGTCATTTCAAAAATGTATACAAAAATGAGGCAAAAAAAAAAAAAAAAAGCAGAAAACTAAGTCTGGAGCAAAGGAAGGAAATCAGCCAGAGGAAGAACAACTACTTGCTATGAGTGTTTCAGTTTATTCAGTATTGCTATACAGCATGGCTAGTAGTGGATAGCCATTATTATAAAAAACTTGAACTAACTTGCAGATAAATTAAGCAGCATTCACTTCAGTCTAACAAAAGCCGCGTTTCCACCGACAGTATCGGCTCGGCTCGGCTCGGCTCGGCACGGCTCGCTTCTAGCCGCGTTTCCACCAGAAAAAGTACCTGTTAAGCAGGTACCAGGTACCATGTTTTTTGGTACCTGCTCCGTCGGGGTTCCAAAAAAAGTAGCCCGGTTGTATAACATGACGTGTAAATTTCTAGACCAATTAATTCCAATACATCTGATCAGACCAGAGACGTCCTGGAGAAAAAGGACACATATTAACACTTTTGTGTCCACCACGGATCACTGCTCTGCAGCGCTTCAGTGTCCCTCTGGACAGCTGAAAGCCGCACACGATAGCCCCGCCCCCCAGCTGCTCTGGCAGGGTCGGTGGAAACGCGAACATAACCGGGCCGAGCCGGGCCGGGCCGAGCCGAGCCAAG
>OMNN01000783.1:0-17722 GCA_900302755.1 Chromis chromis | reverse complement strand
ATGATAATGACCCCAAACACACCTCCAAGACAACCACTGCCTTGCTAAAGAAGTTGAGGGTGATCGTGATGGACTGGCCAAGCATGTCTCAGGACCTAAACCCTATTGAGCATCTGTGGGGCATCCTCAAACAGAAGGTGGAGGAGCACAAGGTCTCTAACATCCACCAGCTCCGTGATGTCGTCATGAAGGAGGGGAAGAGGATTCCAGTGGCAACCTGTGAAGCTCTGGTGAACTCCATACCCAAGAGGGTTAAGGCAGTGCTGGAAAATAATGGTGGCCACACAAAATATTGACACTTTGGGCCCAATTTGGACATTTTCACTTAGAGGTGTATTCACTTTTGTTGCCAGCGGTTTAGACATTAATGGCCGTGTATTGATTTATTTTGAGGGGACAGTAAATTTACAATGTTACACACGCAGTAGAGTGACTACTTTACATTGTAGCAAAGTGTCATTTCTTCAGTGTTGTCCCATGAAAAGATATAATAAAATATTTGCAGAAATGTGAGGGGTATACTCACTTTTGTGACATACTGTATTTATTTTTTTGACAGATTAACAGTTACAGCTGTAATCGTGTAATGATAGAGGGTGTCAAGGTGAGACAATTTTCTGAAGTCAATAAAACTGTTTTAACTTGACACGATTTCATAAATCATGTCAAGACCTTTAAAAAATAAACTGACTAATGATTTTCAAATTTTCCTGGCTTACACAATATCACTTAAAATAAGACTAAACTTTTCTCTTTCTTCACACTTGCCACCTACAACGCACATGGCTCGCTTTGTCTTTTTGCGACTTTCAGTTGTGTGGTATTTCCATGTGCATCAGCAGAGCCACACCATTGGCAGGGCAGGGAAGAGTGGTTGCTAAGGATGATGATGCTGTTGCTAGTGCTTCCACAAAAATCAGATTATTTCTGGATGCTGATTGGCTGATCAGCACCAGTTTCCCCCCACAGGCGCAGCAGACAGGGCAGAATTTCCTATCTAGACATATGCTCTATATGCACAAAGAAAATCTAACTATCTCAGAAATGCACATATATGCACTCTCAAAAACACACACAAGCCACCACAAACACAGAAATGCAAAAATAATAACAAATAATAGTATATTCAGACCCAGATGTTAAGACACATCTGATTTTTTTTTTCTAACTGTTGCAAGGGGAGATCTGTTCAGTCATCTCAGTTTTTGCTGTCAAAACAAACACACAGATGGTGGAGAGGGTGATAGTGTAACAGAGAGAGAGAGGGATGCTGCTGTGTTGTACTGGATGACTCATCACTCTGTCACTGTGACCTTTATCTGCTACCCTCTCAACCTCTATTGTTCCTTCCCTCCCCTTCATTTTCATTTTCTGCACACCTCTAACTGCATTTCCTGCTGACTATGTTACTCTCCCCACTATGTCTTCTCTGCTCTAACATAAACATTTGGTCGTCCTGACGTATTTTCACCCATTTGCTCTCTAATTCTTTCCTCTCATGCCCCCTCCGTTTCATTTCTCTGGGGAGAGGTGTTGTGGATGCTGTCTCTGACACTGTGTTTCCACAAATCGCAGAAGACACACAGACACAACAGACAGAATGTTGGCTGATGCTTGTGGCTGCCAGACTGTGGTTTGTATACATTAATGGTCCGTTTGACCCAACAGACAGCAGTTAACTGCTGCCTGCAGTGTCAGAAAGAAACATTTCCTGGGGGAAAATTTCCTCAGTGGACCTGCACGTTCAGTGGACATTTCAAAGTCAGGCTCCCAAGCGTCACTGCAAAGGTGATCTCTGCATATAGCATACGTATTCAGCCATATATATTGGACGAAATTGATTTTCATTTATATACTCCTCTCTTAGCTAAGCCACACCTCCAGATCAGCTAGGCCATTGATTTTTCCTTGTTTTCTAAGGTTGAGAAAACAACAGAAAGTGAAACCACATCCAGAATCAATACTGGAGTAATCTACGCTGAAGGTAAGGACATATCTCATCATGAAAGCAGTGATCGTGATCAGCCTGACTGCTTTCAACAGGCAGGTAGACAACTTACAAGGTCACTCTCTAAATATAGAAGGAACCCAGAGGGAGGTATTGAGGGAGAAAGAGAAGTCAGGAGAGAAAATGAGGAGGAAAGTGTGATCAAGGGTCAAAATAAGCTGATGAGGCAATTAAATTCCTTGGAGGAGAATACCTGATGCAAAGTGTTATTGTGATGCTTACATGCCGTAACGAATTAGGAGTAGAAGGAGGATTTTCATATTTTCAGATATTATAATGACATGTGGATCTGCCGTTCAATCGTTGAGGAGTATCAGTGTGACAGTGGTAAAGCAGCTGAGTTGTGTAACAGAGCATGACAATGTTTTTCAAAATGTGAAACATTTTTCTAATGGTGTGTTCATGCATATACCAATACAGTAGCTTATTGCTGTCTGTGAGAGTGTTGTAGCTTGTAAGTAAGCGATCACCTGCTGCAGCACCAGCAGAGGTCATCCAGGACAAAGCTCCTCCCCTGCAGTCTGCTGTCATAAGTTGGATCAACACCCTTTTTCTCCTTCACTGTCTCATCCTCGCTCTCTGCCTCCCTCTCTCTCACTTACACATGTTTTGCTGCATAGGAAAGGGTGGAGATTTGAGGTGTGCCGGTCTGCTGACTCATACACTGATATGCAAATGTCCCAATCAACCAATAATATATCTCAACTGATCTCTTTGTGTGGGATGTGGTGAAATACAGATTTGTTTTCTCAGAGTAAATTACAAAAAAATTTAAATAATGTTTTTATATTTCCTATAGTTTATATGCGGTGCCTATTAAAACTATCCTTGCCCTTGGAAAGTTTCTCCTTGTATTATTTGTCAAGACAGAATCATGGTCAATTCAATCTGTTTTTTGACAACAATTTGCAAACAATGACTCCTTAATGTCAAATGAGAACAAATTTCAACAAAATAATGTCAATTAATTAAAATATAAATGTAAAATAAATGGGGCGCCCCGATAGCCTAACAGTTATGTCGCGTGACCCAAGTGCTAAGGCGTAGCGGCTGTCCCAGGTTCGATTGCGACCTCGGGCGTTTACCGCATGTCCTTCCCCACTCTCTCCCGTTTCCATCTCTATCCACTGTCCTATCTAATAAAGGCATAAAAGGCCAAAAATAAATCTTAAAAAAAAAAAAAAGTAAAATAAATGATGAAATAAGTTGTCATCCCCTTTAAAGTGACTCACCTAATTCAACACAGGTGCAGCCAGTTGGTGCTAGAAGTCAGACAGTTAGTGAGATGTAGATAATCTGAATGCAGTGATTGTGTCTCAATAATTGTAGTATAAAGACACCTGTATCTGGATGGTCCAGTCATTGGTGACTCCTGGCTATAACTACACCATAAAGACAAAAAAACACTCCAAGCAACTCTGTCAAAAACTTACTGAGAAGCATAAGTCAACAGATATACAAGAAAATGTTTAAGTTGCTGAATATCCCTTGGAGTACAATCTTATGGTCATTAAGAAATGGAAGAAATGTGGCACATGCATAAAATTGCCTAGAGCAGGCCATCCTCTGAGTGACTATGCAAGAAGGAGAGTACTGAGGGAGGCCACCAAGACACTTATGACTCCTCTGAAGGAGTTACATGCTTCAGCAGGTGAGATGGGATAGATTGTGTATACAACAACTATTGTCTGTTTTTCATAAGTCAAAGCTTTATGGGAGTGGCACAGACAGTCGATGTTGAAGAAAGTTCATACTTCATAGTTCATACATTTAAGGGCTAAATCTCAACTACAAGTCATGTGGGAGACTCTGAAGGTTCTTTGGTCTGACGAGTCCAAACTTGAGCTTTTTGCCCATCAGACCAAACACTATTTTGGGGGACACCAAACACTGCACATCATCACTAACACACCATTCCTACCGTGAAGCATGGTGGTGGCAGCATCATGATGTGGGATGATTCTCAGTAGCAGCCACTGGAGGGCTTGTGAAGGTAGAGGGTAAAATGGAAAATTAACCTGATTCAGTCGGCAAGAGAACTGCCATTTGGGAGAAAATGTGTTTTCTAGCCAGACAATGATCCGAAGCATACAGTTAAAGCTACATGGATATGGTGTAAAAATAACAAGTTGAATTTTCTGGAGTGGCCGAGTCAGAACCCAATACTCAATCCAATTGAGAGTTGAAAAGGGCTGTTAGTTCACAGTCCCAGTTTGACCTGACAGAGCTTGAGCAGTTTTGCAAAGAAGAATGGGGTAAAAATGCAGTACCCAGATGTGCAAGGCTGATTGAGAGCCATCCACACAGGGTCAATGCTGTCATAGCAGACAAAGGTGCATTTACTAAATAGTGACTTGAAGGGGGTAAATACTAATACAATTACGAACTTTACATGTTATAATTTTATTTATTAGACATTGCTTTGTAGAATTGGTTTTCCTTTAACATGGAAGAGTCTTTTTTCGTAAATTCTTGTCAAAAAAGACCAATTATATTGACGAGGATTCAATGTTGAAATGTAATAAAAGGGAAAAACTTTCAAAGGGGATGTATAGTTTTTATAGGTACATCATTCAGTTTACAAAATGCAAACAATACAGGCATTCTGTCTAGATATTTGGGGGCTCCACTAAACTGGAATGTCTGGTACAAGGACTTACATTCAAAAAAAGGGCATAAAACAAAGACATGTTCTGAATACTGAAAAGGCTGTGTCGTGAGTATTGCAATCATGTGGGGTCAATAGTTGAAAACAATTTTAAAGCTTCTCTCTAAGGGTCCATCCGGTCTGCTCGGAAAAACACAAAACAGAATCAATGGACCTATTCTGTTCACATGCTGGTCACACGACCTGAAGGTAAGGGGGAACTGGAGACTAAAACGGCAGTGGTGTTTTGGGCTGTCAGCACTCAGGGGACAACCTGATGCAGTCTGCCAGAGAACTGCAACTTCCAGCCAGACAATGGCCCGAAGCATACAGTCACAGCTACTTAGATATGGTTTAAAGACAACAAGGTGAATTTTCTGGAGTGGCCGAGTCAGAGCCCAGACCTCAATCCAGTTGAGAATTTGTGAGTGAACTTGAAAAGGGCTGTCAGTTCACAATCCCCATTTAACCTGACAGAGCTTAAGCAGTTTTGTAAAGAAGAATTTCTGATTCTGATTCTGAAGAATAGGGTAAAAATGCAGTGTTTAGATGTGCAAGGCTGATTGAGATCTATCCACACAGGCTCAATGCTGTAATTGTGGGCAAAGGTACATCCACTAAATAGTGACTTGAAGGAGGTGTATACTAATGTAATCACTAACTTTACATGTTATAATTTTATTTATTAGACATTGCTTTGTGGGCCCCCCGATAGCCTAGCGGTTATGTCGTGTGACCCACGTGCAGAGGCATAGCAGCTGTGCTGGGTTCAAGCCCGACCTCGGCCATTTACTGCATGTCCTTCACCACTCTCTCCTGTTTCTAACTCTATCCACTGTCCTGTCCTCTCTAATAAAGGCATAAAAAGGCCAAAAATAAATCTTTAAAAAAAAAGCTTTGTAGAAATGTTTTTGCTTTAACATGAAAGAGTCTTTTTTTGTATATCTGGTCAAAAAAGACCAATTATATTGACCAGGATTCAATGTTGAAATGCAATAAATGGGAAAAACTTTCTAGGGGAATGAATCCTTTTTATAGGCACTGTACTTCATCATTCACTCTACAAACAACTCAAAACTCAAACAACACAGGCATTCTGTCTAGATATTTGAGGATCTGTAATGACTGGTACAAGGGAAAAAAAAGTCTTAAACAAAGACATGCTCTGAACAGTGAAAAGGCTGTGACGTGGGTATTGCAATTATGTGGGGTCAATAGTTGAAAACAATTCTAAAGTTTCTCTATGAAGGTCCATCCGGTCTGCTCGGAAAAACACAAAACAGTGGACTTATTTTGTTCACATGTCTTGAGAGTGAGAGGGAATCTAAAATGGCAGAGGGATTTTGGTCTGTCAACACTCAGGGTAAAATGTGTGTTTAAAACAATTAATACTGTATATATACACTAATTATGCAGTATATATGTAGTGTTTATGATCATCGGTTTGCAAAGTCAGACAAGGTGACAGTCAGGAAACAGTCAACCACTTCTAAATATCCTTATTCTGCCGGAATTTTAAATTTTGTAAATTCTATATTTGTTCACATTTTGGCAAATTGTCATCATTACTAATAAAACACATTTCCTGTTAGCCATTTCATTTGCTATAAACACGTGGATGTGATGATTCTCAGGCTATAAGTTATAAAAGGACTATTATTTAAAATTTTATATAATGTCTGTGTTGAAATTTTACCACGTTACGGCTAAGAGAAGAAAAATTTGCTCAGTAACATATCTCTTCAATTTATACACAACAAACTTTGTGTTATTAAAAAATGTCTTTGGCTAATACCCTAAAGACAGACTTAATTGTTTAATGTATTCAACATGTGTCTACCTATAAACCATTCAATGCCACTGTTCTATTTTTTGTTGGTTTCTAATTATCATTAACCTTTCAGACTATCTCCCAGCATGCCTCCTGAATTTAAAAGATATAAATTTCTTCCCAAACTGTTGTTCAGTACGTCATACTTGTAGCTAACTAAGGAGCAGAACAGCAGTTTACTGTGTGAGGCATTCTCACAGGTGTAAATTTGGTTTGAGACCATTTAAGCAGACAGCTAACCCCCATATTTTCACCCACAGAATTCCTTACTTTGACCTCCTGACTTCATTCTCTGCTAACAAAAGAACTTTCTATAGAACAGCGGACTATGAATCTTTACAATCTGAAATTAAAAATCTCCAACAGTGCCGCGGGATTATCCAAAAACAATTAACTCAATCCTTGATACCTGGTCATCAGAGCCAGTATTGAAGACTTATTTTGTATCATGTTAAATGTATATGCTTGTATTCCACTTATATTAGAAGTTTGCTACCATGTGTAACAATTACACTATTTATTATTATCTCAGGAACAGTATGAAGTATAAATATGTTTGATCTCAAATAAGGATTTCAGATCTGTCATTAGGATAGCCTTTTAACAACCACATTTATATGTTTAAGAATTTAATTTAAAGTCTGTTCTATTTGAGTACTTGGCCTCTGACCTCTCATGAATAGTGAAGTTCAAGACCACCCCTAGAAGTGAGCACATCCCTGATTGGTTAGAGGCCAATTTGAACTTTGCTCCAAAACTTTCTGCATAAAAGAAAGTCATTGGAAGGCAGCTGGAGCTTTCTCTTTATGTGACCAGGCTTTGTCTTTGTTCAGTTGTTGTTACTTTGTTAAGTGAAATTCCTCTATCCTCAGAAATAAGGTCTTTGTTATGGCTTTTTCCATGTAATGGCGCTGAAGTAAACATTTTTTACTTCAGCACACTTTTTTGATGCAAGTGCCATCCTGTCTCTGTGTTCCTGAACCAACCTCATCCAGCAGTTCTCCCCTGACACACCCTACTGCTTCTCCTGATGTCCCACACTGGACCAGCAGCTCCTTCAAAGACCATGCAAGTATCACTTATTTTCTGCTAAACAAGTTAATTCAGAAATTATGACTGGTTCCTCGATTGCAAAGTAATTCCAAATTGATCACAACTTTTCCTAACTGCTTCCAGAGACAATCACAGTTAACTATTCGGTTTGCTTACCTGCAGTCATTAACTCACTGTCTATTGTCTATTGTTGTCATACTGTTTTTTTGTAGCAATAGCTGATAAATGTTTTGTGTATAATTATCGTCAGTGTTACTGTGTATTGTTTGAGAACTGGAGGCCAATGGAATCCGAGTTCATGACTTCTTATTAGAGACTGATTAACATATTTAGATTTGATACATTTTCTAAATATTGAATATGAAATATTTTTGGTAAAAGTCTCTCAGGTGACCTAATGCTTTAAAGATCCAAGTGGTGCCCTAATAAAGTGCAAATTTAATATTTAAGTGTAATTAAGCTACGTACTGTAACCTGAGATGACAGACCAAATTATTACCTCCTTGTTCCTTTAGTTTACATATTGTTCCTTTCTACCTACACTTGGTATGTTGTGTATTGGATCAACACAAAAAAAAAATCACAAATTGGAAAAAGTTATGCTATATGTTGAGACCTTTATTCTAAAGCATTAAATTTTTTCCCCAAGAAGATCTGGGAGTGACAACTGACGATGTAGGCAAGATAAGCTTATTCACTGCTTATTCCTTACTACTTACTTCTGATTTGTGGTCCAATAAAATCAGTTTTTTTTATTTTGTTTCAGAAAAAAATAGCATTCACAGTTTAGAGCACTGACCTCTAACATGAATCATTGTCAATGTGTTCACAATGGAAATGCAAAGCAGTTGTAGGAATTGAATAAAACATTAGTCAGACGACTGGCCTCACCTCTTTTTCAGTCTCAACAAACTCAGATTCATATCCCATAGCCTAACCTAAGTGCCCTCTTCCCCCTACCACGAGTAAAACTGTGCTATAGATAATTGCTGTGAATGTGGTGGATGATGAATCATTCCACTCCTGACACCCAGCGCTGGTTATTGGCTGGCCGCGCTCTCAACTGCCCGGCATTTAGAAATGGGCCCTCTTCATTTACATTCACAGATGACGAGGACTTAAGAGTTCCTGGCCATCAATCAGCCTGCTTATGTAAAAGTGTCGATAGCTCCTCATTGAGACCTTCAGCCAGAGTGGCGAACTGGTTATCAGCTCTGTGCAGAGTGAGCTACTGCTGCAGTCCCTGTGGCCCCGTGTCATCTTTCTAATCAGTATTTTGACACTTTGATTGGAGAAGGATTGCATATTGTGCTGAACCTGTCCTTGGGCAGTGTGGATAATGGCAGAGCAAGGAGAACACATGGGGAAGGACATGTAGTATTCCTTATGTATTCCCCAGAGAGGTGTGGAGTCTCTTTTTTTCCTCTTATGTGCAATTCTTGCTCTCTGCCTGGAGACAGATCTGGGTTTCCACCTGGCCCACTTTCAAAGCGGTGGAGGAAAGAAGGCCAGGGAAGACTGACTGGAGGAAAACTAAAGTGCGCCAGTTAATTTTGCTGTATCGTAATTGTTGGAATGGTATGAGTTTCATCTAGTTTGCGAGTGCATTAAGAGCTTTTAGCATCAGTCCTCTGTGTGAGAGAGTGTGTTTTCTATGTGTGCTTAATAGGTCTGGGCAGTAATTGCGGGATGGTGATGTAGTATGCAGCTCTGTAAATTATCAAAGCAAAATCAACAACTCTGGTGCCTGCCTCTGAATGACCTCATCGGGTTGCTCACATATTTTCCCCTCACACAGTTAAAATCTTCTCCTCTAATGTTTGAGAATATTCTTTTTTGTGTATACAGACAGAAATTGTGGCAACACATGCACAGGGGTGGCCAGCCAAGACTCTACACACCCAGTCAAGTGTGTGTGTAAGATTCGACATTAAAAAAAAGGTGAAAACTATGAAAAAAAATTACTCATGTGGTCACTAGGATGGCTCAGGCATTTTGACCTGGGATTGTGGTCACAGATGTGCACAGGTTCTGCAGCTGCTGGTTGCTTAACTCTCATTTCTTAATTTTCCCAGCTGTATTTATTGTAAGATTTTTTTGCTTCACATTCTTGCAAACCAAAAGAAAACATATGTCTATATTCTATTGTACTTCATTTTCAGTGTACCTTTGGGCCAGTCTGAATGCGCTATGTGGGCATGCATGCTGTCAAGTTGTGGCACAGCGCACGCCAAGACATTTAGAGCAATTTAAGAAAATGTATTCCTCATATTTTTATCCGCCCCTATTTCTAAATGTCGTTTTCTAATTTATTTATTAATTTATTCCTCCTCGTGTTTTGTTTTAAAACGCTTCCCCATGTGTGGTGCGCGACGCTTCCTCTTTAATGTGAAACAGCGAGGAGAGGAGCGTCGGGAAAAAAGGGGGGAGCGCAGAGGGATGGGGCGAGGCGCGCACGGAGCTTTTAGTATGCGCTGCAATGCCCAACTGCAGCCCACGCACCTCAACTACGGTGAATTATGGTGAAATATGAGAGACACGGGAAGAGCCGGCAGCTCGACAACAGTTAGTCGTGATGAGATGACACAGCCGCCGGACACATTAGTCCAATAATAGGGAAGAAGGAGATAACATGAAGGCGCGGACGAACGACCTCAAGGCACCTTTTAAGAGGAGACAAACTGGATAAAAAAACTAAAAAAAAACATACATGCGTAACAAGAGAATCGCGGTGAATTCCTGCATGCCACTATGATGCTGTCGCCTTCCAGAATGATGCTGTGCTGCTTTGTTTTAGTGCATGGAGTCTGCTGTGGCTGCCCGTGATCCACACGGGATATTAAGGGATGCAAATGGCTTGAGCATGTCTGGCACCTGCCCCTCCAAACTAACTCGCGCTTGCCAATCAACTACAACGTTGTCATGTCATGTTTGAATATGTCAGTGCATGAACTTGGCTGCAAATTTATGAAAAATTGCTCTTTTGTTTTTTAACCTTTTAAAAGAGGACTGCGTTATTCCATGGAATGGGCAGTGAACATAAGCCTCCGTTTGATACTAATGCGCATCACTGGTGTCTTCATATTCAGAAACAAAAAAAAGGATGGTGGAATTTACGCGCAGATGCATGAGTACATAGTAAATGAATGAGATAAAGATAAATGAAAAAAATGGTTTCGGGATCAAACAGGTGATTTCGCCCTAGATGAAATCTGCTGAAGCATGGGTGCTCCCTAGTAAGAAACACTGCCAGCAGCGCCTCCTGCAATCATCCCTTTCCTCCATGCGTCTCTGCAGACACCAGGCTGGAGGATCACCTTTTTTGCTGTTTGTTGCTGCTGGCAGCGGCATGATTGTTTTGAGGAGGGTGGGATGTCAGGTTTTTTTTGTTTTTTTGTTTGCTGTTGTCAGCATGTTTTGCTTTTCACTTTTCCTCCTACTGTCGCCTTCTCCAAGCAGCTTTCAACCTGTAGAGTGGCTGCATGACAACATGTAGCTGTCTGCTGGTTTACTGAGGGCGAGGGAGGCAACTCCTGCATCCTCACACCTTGTCCCCTTCTCCCATCCCCACTGCCGCCTTGCTGCAGAGCCGGAGCTTCGGGTGATATATGATTTGACCTGAGAGGAAGGCTGACTTTGGACACTTCTGCAGAGCCCAGAGGACGCACTGTAAACAAGCCTGACAAGTGCCAGTGAAAATAGGTAGAAGATTTTTATTTTGATTCACAACTTTTGCTTTTACAATCACATCTGTTGGCTGTGATCTGAAACAGGTTTAGTGCATGGTGCAGTGGCCTTCAGAGTTTGAAACAGCTCTGCAGTGGGCAATGTCAACCTCTAAATATAGTCTGTTGATAATGGATTAATTTGATCAGTGACTTGATGAAGTTTTTTCTCTCAGCTTTAGGAGGGAATGTTGGTCATACTGCACATACAGAAAGAGCAAATTTATCTCAGAGATTGTATGGAGCACTCAGCATATAATCAGATTTGTTGGTTGTAACTGCAGCCCAGTGAGAGTGGATACAGTATTACTGGCTAGCATATTGATCTTGCAGTGTGCTCATATGAGGGAGAACTCATAACCTAATACACATAGACACAATGGAGCCGATGTGCTCAAATGGTTCTGCCCCCCCTTGCTTGTTATTTTCATCCGCTTTGCTCTTGTCTGTTTGCAGGGAGGTGTGGAAATAACGTATTTCTGGGAAATCCTGACAATTTGACTCTGAGAAAGATGTTAGGTTTAGTGAAATGAATGGATCAGAACTACATTCTTAAAATCTACATCGGTTTGAAAGTAAAACTTTCCTTGCTGATCACATTCAAAACGTGAAGAAGGTGTTAATCACATTAATATTGCAGCCTTCCTGTGGTTTCTGTCCTATCCTGTAGGTTTTGCTGCCAGTGCCTGAACCCACGAGTGTGTGGAACCTTTATCTCCTCGTGGCCCAGCGTGGCCCCACCTTGTCTGAAAGCTGCAGGCCCCATCTTGTTCCACCATGACGGTTGCTACAAGCGACCCTGCGGATGAAGCAGCCGCACATCCAGGTCAGCCTCATGACCAGTACGACCCAGAGCCGGATCACGAGTGCTGCGAGAGGGTCGTCATCAACATTTCAGGCTTGCGCTTTGAGACGCAGCTAAAGACACTCTCCCAGTTTCCAGAGACCCTGCTAGGTGATCCAAAGAAAAGGATGAGGTATTTTGATCCTCTCCGGAATGAGTACTTTTTTGACCGGAATCGACCAAGTTTTGATGCAATTCTGTACTACTACCAATCTGGAGGGAGACTACGCCGGCCTGTTAACGTGACCCTGGACATATTTTCTGAGGAGATCCGGTTTTATGAACTCGGTGAGGAGGCTATGGAAATCTTCAGGGAGGATGAAGGTTTCATAAAGGAAGAGGAGCGGCCTCTGCCAGAGAATGAGTTTCAGAGGCAAGTGTGGCTTCTGTTTGAGTACCCAGAGAGCTCAGGACCAGCTCGCATCATTGCCATCATCTCGGTCATGGTGATCCTCATCTCTATTGTCAGCTTCTGTCTGGAGACATTGCCAGTTTTCCGAAATGACGATGCGGAGATGATGCATCATTTTGTATACGACTACGAGTCTAACACCACCACTACCTATTACAGCTCATCATATTTTACAGATCCTTTCTTCATTGTTGAGACCCTCTGCATCATATGGTTCTCCTTTGAGTTCTTGGTCAGATTCTTTGCCTGTCCAAGCAAAGCTGGATTTTTTGGCAACATCATGAACATCATTGATATTGTGGCAATCATCCCTTACTTCATTACCCTGGGCACAGAGCTAGCAGAGCGCCCAGAGGACAGCCCAGGAGGCCAGCAAGCTATGTCTTTGGCTATTCTCCGTGTCATTCGTCTAGTCAGGGTGTTTCGTATCTTCAAACTCTCTCGTCACTCTAAAGGTCTCCAGATATTAGGACAGACACTAAAGGCCAGCATGCGTGAGCTGGGCCTTCTTATCTTCTTCCTGTTTATCGGCGTTATCCTCTTCTCTAGCGCAGTCTACTTCGCGGAAGCAGACGAGGAAGACTCCCAGTTCAACAGCATCCCCGAGGCCTTCTGGTGGGCAGTGGTTTCCATGACCACTGTAGGCTATGGAGACATGGTCCCAACAACTATTGGAGGAAAGATCGTGGGGTCTCTCTGTGCAATTGCTGGTGTGCTGACTATCGCCCTGCCTGTACCTGTCATTGTGTCTAACTTCAACTACTTCTACCACAGAGAGACAGAGGGTGAAGAACAGGCGCAGTATCTGAATATCCCAAGTGTGCCTAAAGCCAGCTCAGCTGATGATCTCAAGAAAAGTGGTCGAAGCGGTAGTGGATCAACTCTAAGCAAGTCTGACTATGTGGAAATCCAAGAGGCCGTGAACCACAGTACTGAGGACTTCAGACCTGAGAGCAGGAAAACAGGAAACTGCACCTTGTCCAACACCAACTATGTAAACATCACTAAGATGCGTACGGATGTATAATGTGAGCTACTGTAGACGGGTAGCTTCTGCTGGGATCTACAGAGACTGTAGCATGAAGATGGAGGTGTGACTCCCAATACTGACCAGCGTATGGGGCCCAGTACGGGAGTACCAAGCAGATGACTGAGGTTAACATGGAGAAAAGGTCAATAGAGAGCGACCCGTGTTCTTCTACATCACATGGACCTGTCAGTGCATATCAGAAAACTGCCACCCGTCTTATTTAGGACATTGTAAGTGTCTGCATGGCATTAGTCTTACCTGTGTGACAGTAGTTGTCCTGCTTGCAACAGTAGCCAAATAGTAGCCTAACCTGTAATAATTAATACTAACAACATAAAGGGACCACTAGTTTCAACTTTCTTGCTCAAACTGCTGTAGAGAAGATGAACAAAACAATAATTTAAATCAGATGCTTTTTTTCAGTGTAACTAAACGTATTAACTTGTGATTAACACAAGCCATACTATCAGCATTCAAGAACAACTTAAATCTGCTGCTCTAACTGCCAAGGTCCTGACTCAGAGGAAAACACAATTACTGAGATCACAGCTGTTGTATCAGGGCAACACTGAATTGAGCAACAGAGAGAAAGAGAAAGAGAGTAATACTAATATCTTTTTGGCCAAATGGTCAATTTTTTTTTTGCTTTCTCTATCAAAGAAAATGAACTAGCATTCATCCCTTGGCTCTCACTAGCTCTTGTCTACAAGTTAGTGGCCTCTGTAGGGACCAACAGATAGAAGACTGTGCTGTAATTCTGGACCACAGTCGCACACCAAGTTCTTTTCCTGCCATTTCTTCTTGATGAAGCTCAAGTGGATTTACAGTATGTATGTCATATGTACTCTTACCAAGACTCTGCCTTTTTTTGTCTCTAACCAATGCAGACTAACAGGTTAACAACAGAAATGTTTCTCTAAATGGAGTATCTTGTTAGTTTTTGATATGTGTTCATTTGATTTGTTATTATGTATGTCTTTTTAGTATTATGATTAATACATGTATATTAATATTAATAATGTGGGCTTCTCACCTATATTTTTATAGTTTCAACAACTTATGTACAGTGAAAGACATGTTTCTGTTGTAGTGTTCGGAGTGAGTGCCTATTTCTTCATCCTCTTAACTGTACCTTTAAGTGTCTCTAGCTGCCGCTGACACAGACGTACAGTGTGAAGTGTTCAGTTTGACTCCACTGCCCAGCAAAAATGTTGCTGTTCTTGACTTCATAGCATTCCATGTTTGTAGAAGTAGATACAATGAGATTAAGGGGCAAATGGATTACATTTTATTGAGTTTTTCCGAAGTTACTGTCAACACAGTTTAAGAATTAAGGCAGCAAAGTTAACTAGTCTGATGTGTAATTAATTAAGGCTTTTATGGTATTAACCCTAAAGGCTTAAACTCACAGATTTTCTACTAAAGAGCTCAATTATTAAATAAAGTTGCCAGCTTTGTATTACTGAGTCTTGCTGGTTAAGTGATAAGAAGCAAAGTCAGCCTTCAAGTTTACTGTAAGTTTGCTTATGGCATCTAGGAACCCTTTAGCAATAAGCATTACTGGTAAACATGACTAATCAGACCAAAACTAGCCAGATCATTTTAGTCTTTCATGCCTACATTCCTCTTTATTTCTGGACTTAACGAATACATCAGAATTAGTCAACTCTGCTGCCTCTGCAACAAACTAAAACAAACAAAACGTGTTCCCATTTTTTTTGCTGTGTGCTGCCACCTGGCACACTGCAATGTGGGTTGTAAAAGACAATATATTTGTCTTGGTAGTTTTGTTTGTCTTTTTTTGTATTCATGCAATTTCAGTAATCATTCCAGTGGTAAAATGTGACAATATAATAGAGGACCTAGAGTATGTGTCCTTTTTAATCAAATAAATGCTATTCTGCTTTTGTAGAGCTGCATGTCCTGTAAAGTAGTCACTGTAGCATGCATTAGTATGAATAATATTTAAACAGCAAACTGACTTAAATATATTCCTATGTCTCTAGGTACTAGCATTTGCGTCGCAATCCATGTGAAGTACTTATGTGTCCACGAGGCGATTTGTTATCTCTAGTGTTATGTAGATTAAGGGAGTAAAAGCCGCTTAAACATGAGGGGAAACAGGTTAAGTTTGAGAGGTGTAGAAAACACAGCATGGTGAGGTAAGACTTTAAAGTTATACTGACTCCAGATCAGGGATTCCTAAACCTAAGATCCACAGTTAATAAATATTAACTAACATCCCACTCCCTGCCTCTCTATAGACCTCACAGTCTTTTGCAGTCGCAACCTAACTAACTGTGTCACGTAATCAAAGCACAACAAAAGCTACAATCTGCTGCCAGTCCAATGGATGCACCAGAGATTCATAGTTGGTCAGTCAGAGTTTTTGCTCAGCCAAGTGTATCATAATGCTCCGAAGAACTGTCTGAGTGCCCCAACCTCTGATATATAGCTCCATCACACTGTGTGCAGTGTCGTCTGTGCATGAGTGTGTGAGAGAAAGAGTGTGGGATTGTGAGAGAAACTGAGAGCTTTTAGATACACACAGGCTGAGGGTGTAGCTTTTACAATGTGGTAGCAGTTTTGTAAAACACTGCTCTTTTTGAATCCATATCAGGATGACAATGGTGCTCAGTGAGTGTATTTTATCCCATCTAAGCACGTTGTTTACAGCCTGTACAGTATACATTCAACACATGCATATAGCATATTAAACAACAAAACTGAAAGTAATGTGCTACTACACTGTCTACAGATTAGATCTATGAGCTTGTGTTGACTTTTGAGATAAGGTACATCCTTAGCCGTGGCCTGTTACAGGGAATTGAAGAGAGGAAATACAAGGAAGGAGAGGAAAGGTTGGGAGGGAAAATGGGATAATGAAAGTAAGATAACACTGCCCACACCCTTCTGTGCTTTTTACTCTGATGTGTACTTGTATTTCTCTGAACTGCTCTTGTATACTGGACCACCTATGCCACTTTAAGCTTGACCTGGACTGCTGTTGTCTCTGCTTTTGTTACCAAGCACACAATTGAAGTGACACTCTGTCAAGATTAAAAGCACTCTCTTGGAGAAGCCAACATGACGGCACATCAGGATCTGACCAAGGAAAACACATCATTTCTGTACTCCACAACACAAACAAGAGGACATCTACACACATATGCACACGCCAGGCATTTGAACATATACAGTCGGTATACACACGTGTGTACACACTGCCTGTGAACAGAAACCTTTATGGGCGTGTCTGCTGTCAGGACAGATGTCTACCTGTGGCTTTATCAGACTTCAAGGTCACAATGGACTTAAACTTGCTGCTGCTGGGTTTACACACCTGTAGCCATGTAAATGTATCTAAGACTTACAGCTGCTTTTAATGATGTCTTAAAATGCCTAAAGCTTCAGCTTTAAAACAAGCTTCTGCCATGTATAGATTCCTGTGTAGTAAGGAATCGAGATGTATGCTTGCTGAATCCATGAAACTAAAGTTGTACAATAAGGGTATTATCTCTTAGTTTTGGTATGCTCCAGGGACGATGGATGGAAGTATATTAAGAAATCAATATATATAGATATATATATATATAACATTTCTAAGACAACTTTAACTTGTTTGTGTCATCAGACACTGTAAAACTGATCTGTTTGTTTTTTTTCACCATGTTTTTATATTTGAATGTCAGCAGTTGCTCATCTTTGAGCTTCACACAGTGCAGGGACTGAGGTTTGATTAAAAAACACATGCAGGCCTTGGTCAAATAGATTCTGTCATTATCTTGTCTGTCTTAATACATGTTTATCCCCAGAAACCCATCTCCACTTAATCTACTTTATCTGCCTTCTTCAACTATCTGCCAGTCATATATATGTGTGGATGAAACTTAGATAATCCTCAGCCCCTTGACTGTATTGCTGTCTCTGCTTATGGTGGTCAATGCTCAGTTATCTGTTAAACAATAGTTTTCTCTGCCATTGTATGGAATAGATTGATACCAAGATGCAAACTGTACATTGTTACACACAAAGGAAAAATGGATCTGAATGCTTGTCATGCCCTTTACATGGACTTTAAATGAATACAAACTGATCAGTAGAGAATATTATTATATAATTGTAAATTAATAAAAGTATTATAAATACTAACAATAATACCATCTTTATGA
>OMNN01000781.1:1769-12924 GCA_900302755.1 Chromis chromis | reverse complement strand
TTAGATACGTCTACGAACATTTGCTATTTGTGTGTGTGATTATCTTGTACTGATGAATATGCTGCTTAATTCTCTGTGCATTTCCTTTTCATACTCTCATCGCTATGTGATTGTGTTGACATTTAAAACCAATTCCAACAAATATGATTTGCTTGTTCCAATGAGAAATGAGAATAAAAGCCTGTACACTTCACGTACTGGATGTGTGTCTGTGTATCATGAACAGTGCAGCTCCATTAATCTGTTGTTTGGTGTGCTCTCATTCAAGATTTAAGACAACACTGTTGAATTATTGTCTATAGCAGATTGAAAAACAGCTTTTATTACCCAGAACTCCTCACTCTGCCTTAACCATGCACAGTCAAAATATAGAATGAAAACATTTTTTGATACAATATACTGGCAGGAGAGTTAAATCTGTGTGTTTAAAACTCAAGTTTATTTGTGCGGCACATTTAAAGAGCTTCTCAATAAAAGCAAGAATCAAGTAAAAGGCAGAGAAACAGATATCTAGATACTGTAACCTACACAAAAGCAAATCTAAACAAGTGGGTCTTTATCTTGCAGTGAGGAAGAGTCAATGAGCCCCGATCAGAGAACTTGTGCTGCTGGTTGCTTTAACTTTGTCATGCAGGTGTGACCATGCAGAGTTCTATAAGTGACCCCAAGAACCTTAAACAGGATTCTGAATTTGATGTGATGAAATGAAATCATAGCTGCTGTCACAATAGAGTTTCTGTCACGTTGACCACACTGAATCCATCCACCAGGAGGTTAACTTTTTGTGGTTTGTACTGAAATACTTTGACCAGAGGTAGCCTGGCAACAACAAGCAGACAACCAACACAACATGTTTATCGAGCAAGATTAAAAAAAATAAAAAAAACAACAGAAAAAAACACACACAATCTGTTTATTTGTAACATTTGTGTGTAGCTAAAATGTAAAAGAATGAAGCACATTTTTCCCTTTTTACAGCTGAAGTTGACAATTTTATTAAACGCAGTGAGAAATTTAGTTTAAACTTCTCTAAATGACTGACATTCAAATCTTGTAAATGGTTAAACCTGCAGAAGGACTCTGGCACTGAAGCCCAAAGGTTAACAAATATATTCTGTTATTTAGTGAGTTCATTCAGCTGGTTCACAGCAGAGAGTATGTAAACCTGTCACCACAGCCAGAAAAGCTTCTGTCTTTGAAACAGAAGTGCAGACACTTTCAGTTGTAATCGCAACTGATATTGGCGGAAATTTACACAGAAGTTTTAAAGACAGCTATCAGAACATTCAAACATGAACAAATATCTATTTATCTTGATACTTCTTTGGGCACATACCTGTTCTAATACACTTTTTGTTGCAAATTATTAGATTTCAGACCACCACTAACTGATAACTTCTTCAAGTTCATCATTACAATGTTCAGTCACTTTATATAACCTGTGTCAATTCAGACAGAATTCAGGAAATATAAGTTTTAATTTAATTTAATTTAATTTAATTGCTTATTTAGGACACTTGGAGCTAAGATCTCTAAATAATTTTTGCCTGAATCTTAATACAATATACTGGAAGGAGAGTTAAATCTGTGTGTTTTAAACTTAAGTTTATTTGTCTCTAAATCATTTTGCCTGAATCTTGAATCTTTTCCATGTTTTAATGAAATGTAATATAATGTAATGTACCTTGGTTTACCATACTTTCCCCATCAAATTCTGCTGACGCTAGAGGCCTCAAAAGTTGGTGAGATGTCGGCCAAAGACCGTATTTTTAGGAGGACATACGGACACATCTCAATATAAACCCTTGCAGGAACTTTCTGGGACCCTGATACCACTCACATATTTTTGTTTGTTTGTTTGTTTTTAATTATTTAATTGATAATTGTCCTGTCAATTCTAGTTGATTGTGCTTTTATTTGTTGACTATGTTTTGTTCAATCGGGTGCATAAACACAAGAAAATTAAAAAAAATCATCGTAAACTCTGTTATTTCAGCATTTAAATAAAACACATTCAAAGTTTGCAAAGAATGATTTTTAGAAGAGCACAACAACATGCTCACTTTTCAGAGATGATGCAAAAGAACCTGAACATTTTTATTTGAACCAGAGTTCATTGTGATATTTTGTTCTTACTTAGCTGTTGTTTCATTGTGTGAACTATTCAGTGTCAGAAAGAGAAAAGAGCAACTGTGAATCTGCACCTTCATTAACTCATCAAATATCATCTGATAGATCTTGTTGAGATTATTTGCATTTGCAGTATATGTTGTACCTTTTACAATAATAGAAAATGGCAGGTCTTTGGTAAAACTTCTTAATGGAAAACCACAGATATGGAACTCAAAACTCATTAAGACAAGTAAAACTTGTGAGGTTTCTTCCCAGCCTCACTCGCAGCTAACAATAGATAACCTATGAGGAGGACGAGCAGAAAGGGAGGATGACGACAGTTGAGTGAAGCTTCATTTGGTGTTATTCAAGTCTTTAAAGTCTCAGAGGCTGCACACAGCTTAGCAGAAGACATCTGTCTTCAGAGCAAGATGGAGGTTTGGGTAAAGTTCTGTACTAAACTGTTGCACTCTCATCATTTGATATGACTTTTGTCAGTCCCTAAAAACGTGGTGCGTTGCTGTCGAAGTATTTATGGCTAACAGCAGCTCAGTGCTTCATGGTGAGTTCTCTCTGCAGCAGGTCAATGATCATATAATTTTTCTGTCGATTCTAGTGGCAGTTTTCTTTTCCATCAACGTCTTACTTATTGCAATCTTTTTTAAAAAGGAGTGCTTCTTACACCCTGTTTGCTGTGATGTTGCTCAGTGACACCGTGCTGCTCTTACTCAGCCACAGTCTGCTCATCTTGATCCATTTTAATATCCAAATACAAGTTATTATTTGTGTTGTATTGTGCTTCATGTCGAGTCTGTATTTTATTGTCACACCAGTCACACTGACAGGGATGACGCTGGAGCGGTACGTGGCTATTTGCATGCCCCTGCATCATGCACAGCTGTGCTCCACACACAGCATTGTGCATGTCATCCTCATCATTCATGCCATCAGCCTCGTACGCTGCGTTGTTTTTTTCTCTGTTTTCTTTGCATCAGTCTCCCTGAGCTTCTACACACAAGTCAAATTATGCTATATTGAGATATTCACCGTTTATACGTGGCAAGGTCACATTCGCTCGGCTGTAAGTCAGTTGTACTTCCTGGTCACGTTCATCATCATTGTTTTCTGCTATGTAAAAATAATGAAAGTGGCCAAAGCTGCATCAGGAGAGGACAAAAAGTTAACTCAGAAAGGCCTCAGGACTGTGATTCTTCATGCTTTCCAGCTGCTCCTCTGTCTCATCCAGCTGTGGTGCCCATTGATAGAAAATGCTCTTCTTCAATTTGATTTCACGTTATATCTGTACGTCAGGTTTTCTAACTACGTAATGTTTTTTATCGCTCCGAAATGTCTGAGTCCTCTCATTTATGGCCTCAGGGATGAAGCATTTTTTCTTGCACTCAAAAGCTACACCGTATTTGGTTTGTTTAAAAGAATTGCGATTAGTCACAGAAATGAACCCTGAATTTATTTACTTGAAATCATTTCATCGAAACATACTGGAAATAACTGTATGCACATCGCAGAATCACTGTGATTGTACTGTCAAATGCCAGGCAAACTTTTAGGGAAGATTTTAGATTAACAATGATTTTGTATATTTGCATCATTTGTCTGCTCTTTGCTGTCCTGCAAGTCATGTTTTATGTTTTACTGTCTGTGTAGCATTTGAACCCAACAACAGCTGCTCGTTCACAGTTAATGCTTGTATACCTCATGTTTGCTCCCTCTGCCATTATCACTGACTATGATGTTTTCTTAGCTTTTAACACAATAAAGTATGTGAACCTACAATGTGTCCCTTTAATTGTATCATTAATGCATTAATTATATATTGAATACTGGAGGAAAAAAAGTGTAATTTACAGAGAGGTTTTAAAAACATTGAAACACTGATTAATGGTTTTTGATACCATTTATATGTGTAATTTAATATTAAAACTACAATCCTATGAGGATGCATTTATGTTAAGTATGTTTGAGTTTCCCATTGATCAAGTCAGATATTGGTAGATTGGAAGCTGAGTAATCATTCAACAGCATAATGTTAAACAGACATGTATTAATGAAATCTGATATTATTATAAGTGATAACTTTACTACTAAACTTCAAACATGGACAAAATATAACATGATATATAATAGTATATAAACTCATACTTATATGGGCACACACTTTTTATTGTAAATATTTATATTTGAAATCACCATTAACTGGAATTATCTTCCAGTTCATCATTACTATGTCCAGTCATTTCATACAATCACAAATGTGTCTGTATGATGTTCAAAGATGTCCTGCATCACTATCATTGACTTGCCTTGAATAAACTTCAAGCTTCCCTCTGCCTCCTGTTTCTGAGTCAGAATCTGGGGCCATTCGCCTGGCTGTGATAGAGAAATAAAACCAAATCCACTACATAAATAGAGGTCCCATATAGTGAAAATCCATTGTTTTGTATTTTGTGGATGTTATAAACTTGGAGGTGTAAAGTAAAAGTTGTTAAGATATAAAACCGCTTACTTCTGCTATTTCTCAAAGCCCTACACAACGAGACAGCTTCCAAGCTTTACAAACCACCAAGAATGTTACTGAGCTGCTGCTTTCCAACTAAAGAACCAAAAGTCATCTAGCTCAAATTTTGCATACTATCACTGCAGTTGAGTCATTCTAAATGAGCAGCTCTGTCCACCAGGTTTATTTACTTTCCAGATCTGATTGTGTAGCTTTTTTTATTTTCATTTTTATTTATTAGATTACTTTGTGATTATCACACACCATCAAATCAAGAACAATCATCCCGCATCAAAATCCTAGATTTTAACTAGTTGTAATTCAGAGGTCAAATATCACAGTAATTTTTGGGATATGGCAACAAACATAGAACCACAACACAAACTGTATATTAAAACAAATATATTTTTTTATTGATTTGCTATTAACACTGAAAACCATTGATACACTGAATAGTTAAATAAAAAATATAATGTCTTTGTTACAACAAAACATACATTGTGATTTGTGAAGTCTCACTTTCAAACAATACATGCTGGAAATTCCATAATTTTGCTGACATTGACTAATCAAATAAATAGTCTTAAATAATGACCCATGCAACAGTAAATAATTACAAATTGCTATTTGGTAGATTTTCATTTCAAAGTAAGATTTACAAGGTGTAAATGCAAATATATAAATATCTTACAGCCATCAAACGTTACAGAAAGATCAACGTTTTTGAAGGTGAATCCACATCACTATGAAATCAACAGCACTTTGACATAATGCATATTTGTTTTTGTTTTCCAACATCTGTCCTTTTCTTAGTCCTCTCGTAGATAAGCTTCATGCATCTCGTGCTCTTCACTGCCCTCTCGGAAGGCCGTATATTCAGCCATCCTCTGGATCTCCTCTACTTTTGTCTCGGCCAGTTTCTTATCTGCATCAGCTGACAGTTTCCGGGCCTCGTTCACCTGCGACTGGGCCACCTGAACGTTTGTCCTCATTGAGATGGAGGCCTGCTGGGCTCCTGGAAACACACAGATGTAAACACACATTCTGTCAAATTTCTGATACGTTTCAGAGGATGTCATAACACGAACTAGAAGTCCCTCTCTGGTGATCGATTAAACCCCTAAAAACTCATGTCTGTGTATTAAAATCACATATTTTCCATTTAAACAATCCCGTAAAATGGCTTAAAAGTACGCTACACCAATACTTTCTTCAGAGGGCATAGATTTACAAACTCGCAACTCGAGCACACCAGCTCACCTACTCAAACACTGTAAAACGATTGTATACAGCTATCATTATATTATTATAAATACAGCAATAAGACATTTTACTCACCTGAAGCATACGCTGCCTCAGCTGCCATTTCACACAGGTTGACAGCATTGTTCCAGGTGGACTCATATCGTTTGCATTCGTCTAGTCTCTCAATAGCCTGTCAGGACAAAAAGATAACCTTATTTTTTTTAAATGTAGCTTTTTGTTGGTTTTCCAAATATTTAAAGCTAATTTTCATGATGCTTTAAATGCATTTAGGTACAGTTTTCTCTCCAAAGAGGACAAAATAGACGCTAACCTCTGCTCTCCAGTCGCTGATCACCTGCTTCAGCGAATCCCCCTCTGCTGGACTCAGTTTTCCCAGCGAGGCCAAATATCGTCTTTGGAAAGCAATGCGTGAGTGCACAGCCTGTTGGCAAACACAGAGAGGACAGACAGTCAGGGACAGAACAAGACAACAATTTTTTAAATAAATTATATATATCTGACTGTTAATGAAAAGTGTGACTATTCCTAATAAGATTTGTACATGTGGCAACCTCTTCTGGACTCATTTTCATTATCATAGCAGTGACTGTAGTGTAATACTCCAGCTTATAATCCTAAAATGTGCATAAAATACTTCACGTCAGATTAAAACGTACCTTTGAATAGTCAGTGAGAGCGTCGATGAGAGCCAAGGTGGCCTGGGAGAGGAAAGTACTTGAACTGTCTGTAACCACTGAGGCAGCTCTTCTGATCAGCGAGTCGTGTGAAAGGTTTTCCACTTGCTGCAAATGAGGGGAAAATTTTGATTTTTTTAATTCAACATATGTAGAACAAAAGCAAATGTTGTCTAAAGAGTGTAGCCGGGCTGGCGCTTGCAATGTGTTATATTATGTCTGATAGGAGACTCACAAACCTGTTCAAAAGGAACACAAAGGCTGCTGTCAACACTTAAAGACGCCATGCTCATGTGTGAAGTCAATCCGCCCAACGTCTGGACTCCAGGCTTCCTGCTGTCAGAGCTGCTGTAGGAAAATCAGGACAGCATATGAGCACTTTTGTCACTTTTAAAAATCAGGTAAGGTACAATAAGCAGCTGAAGTTGTGTTTCATGGCGTTGCATGTTATTCAGAACCTACCTGAAGAAGCGGATGCATGATGCTCCTCTCCTCAACACACTCTTGCTGGTTTGCAGCAGTGAAACTTCGGTCTGGTTTCGTACGAGTCCTCCTGTAGCACGTCTGGCACACACTGAACACTGGCGAACGGCTTGCATTTTGCAGATTATTTCGATGCTGCTGCACCAACAGAGCCTATTTGGCTTAGTTTGTGAAAGTAGTCTGTGACTGCAGGCGTTCTGTGAGCTGTCCACTCACTGCTGACTTCTTTTTGTAAAATTTAAGAGATAATCCCTATCGCTGTTAGAGAGCTTTGAGTCTGCTCAACAACTAGATACCAACTGTCCCGTCCTGCGGGTATTTGTAAGGCCTCAGCACCGCTTCATTACGTAAGAGGCATTGATCTATTGACTCTGCCTGCAAATGTGCGTACTTGGCTTTATCTGCCGAGCGCCACAGATACGTGCAGGTTACAGAACCTGATGTGTTGTTTGCTAAACCTATACCGTTCCACTGCGTGTGTACATGATTGTAAGTTCATGACATAAACCCATTAAAGGAATTTAGAGAACAAAATATGTTTTCAATTATACTTTAAACAAAAAAAATCACATTTTGGTTTACAGTTGTGTTACAACCCACTTAGAGTGTTTTAAATTATTTCCACTTTCATGCATAAGAAAATTAGCAGTTTAACAAATTACATGCAATTATAGCCACATCAGAAATCTAATATATTAATGACTGCCTTTCCTGTCACATGATATGACAATGAAACCCATTTTGCACAACGACTTTGCACAAAATGAAACACTTCCAGCTCCATTTACTTTTTGGTTAAAAATTTAGAAAGTGCTGATGATGTTGTGGAGAATTTTAAATCATCAAATACAGAGAACTTACATTTAGTTTGGAAAGCTTTAACTTCTTCTTGTCATGCAAACATTCCATTCCATTTTAGTAAATCTAATCAAATCAAAGGAACTTGAAAATATAGTCATTATGTAATATACAGTGTCTGTTTCCATCTATGACTGTATGAAGTTTACGACCAGGAAACATCAGATACTTGCTATTGTCCAGAGTAACACCCTACCCAGCACCGTCTCCCAAAGGTTTTAATGAAAAATATAATAGGTATATTAAACAAGGTCTACAAACGATACAAAGAACTAATTGCAGAAACTGGAGACGAGGAGAATCAGGCAGGGGAACATGAGGTAAGCAAACAGTGAAGACTAACAGATGGCAAACAAGCAGGTAATCCAGGAGAAAAAACAGGGACGCAAACAGGACTGATTGGCAAATGTACTATATATACACAGAGGACGAACCGGGGAGACAAGGCATAGGTGACACAAGAAACGCAGGTGAAACTAATGAGGGCGATCAAAAAAAGGAGGGAAAACAGACAAAGGGAGGAAATAAAAACAAAAGCGACACACAATAAATTTATCAAAATAAAACATGAAATAAAACTAATTATAACCACTGAAGATGACAAAAGGACTGGATACTGGACAACAAACACGGCACCCGCTCACTTGAGTTAAAATTGCTAGCCTGCGGCATTAGCCAAGAAAAGGTTTCTAGCTTCCGGGTTTGTGATCACGCTGTGCAGCCGACTGAACATGCACATTAGAGTTCGCAATGAACAGCAGCAGTCAATGAGGTAAATGAGGTATGGCTGTGTATATATTTTTATATGGTTGGATGTTGCATTATGGGTAATGTAGTTGCATGGTTTTACTGAAGAACTCTAAACACACACAAAAAAACAGACAGTTACTGTCATACAAATTGGAGTCATTGATCCATCTCATTGCATATTTTAGAGCCATCTTAAAACAGAGACATATTCACATGTTTTTTATCTACTTAACATTTTAAAGCCAGACTGCGAGACTTTTACACATAAAATGAACGTCCATTTACAAGTCCACACAATGCTGATTAAGCTTATTGATGGCAGGTAAATATCTCTGTAGTTTCACAGGATACCAGAGTTTTAAATCAGATTTCTGTGGCGACATTCTTACAGTGGCGCACCAGTGTACGTCAATCAGCAATGTCAGAGCTGAAGAACGAAGCAACAGCATTGAAGAGTGACAGCAGCAACTAGGACCAAAAATCCAGAAAGTGTGAACAGCATCTGTGCAATTACCCTTCATGCCAGAAGGGGGAGACAAAAATGACACACTACAGGTCTGAGCATAGAGCAACAAAATATATGTTCTATAATAAGGGCTTTCTCTCTGGATGAAAGCAGTGGTGGATTGGTCATAGTTAGCCAATGCAGGCCATCAAAACCTTGTTCAAACCCACAAAACAAAAACAATTTAAAAAAAACACCTCAAAATCCCAAACTTTAAAAATATAACAAATACGCTAAATGTTTCAAAAATGTTTATAAAATTATGTAAAAAGGGCGCCCCGATAGCCTAGCAGTTATGTCGCATGACCCACGTGCAGAGGTGTCGGGGCTGTGCCGGGTTCAAGTCCAACCTCGGCTATTTACCACATGTCCTTCCCCACTCTCTCCCATTTCTGACTCTATCCACTATCCTGTCCTCTCTAATAAAGGCATGAAAAGGCCCAAAATAAATATTTTTTTAAAAATGGTGCAAAAGACGTCTTGAGTATTTTAATTTCCAACACAGAATCTTAGGTTTGAATCCAAAGCAAGACTCTGTTTATGTTCCTGATTGAGAAAATTGGCTTTAAGTGCGAAAACATTAATCAGTTATTGACGGTGAATAAGGTGACCCTTAATGTTAAAGTTCCTATGTTGTAATATTTTTCACAATGTAGATACACAAATGTAGCAAAGAGTTGGACGAAGCTGACATTAAGATGATTTTAGCAGGGAAAACTCTATGTTCAGATGTTGGGATTGTCTCAGGGAAACTTTTACAACATGAGGAGTGTAAGATTGTTTTTCTCAAGATCATTTGAGCCAGTGCAGTTCCCTTACTGTACCCATCTTCTTAACTTCTATTCATTTTACAGAAAATCACTTTTATTTGTCTCTTCTCTGTGTCATTTAATATTTCACTAAAACTCCTGCTGCCAAATGTCTGCCGCAGTTCAGAGGCAGAAAGTTTGTTTTGGACTCAGGTTTGGGGTCAGCCCCCTGCGGTCCTCATTACTGACGCAGGATTTACGTAAACAGCTGACGAGCCCCCAAGCTGCTCTCAACTGAGTCAACTTGTTTGTCAAACAAACGAAAATTTCAGGTTTCACAATTGGACTCAGGAGCTTTGTGTTAATAATCAGCTTGTCTGGTAATTGCTAAGCAGGGGACACAGGAGCTGCTCACTTAAACTGCAGCAACATCTCTAACGGATTTCATCATCCTGCTTAAAAACAATACTGATGTTACACATGCAACTCCCAGCTGTGATTACAGACGTCAGTAACTTTGTGTACAAGTCGGACACTGGAACATTATCAAAAGAATAATGCAGTACGTGAAAAATACCACCAGTTTTGTGTCTGATCAATATTTTTCAAGGCGTTTGTTTGCCTTTTGCACTGCAGTCCAACATTCAAGCAGCTTCATGCACAAACCTGAAATTCACAGATGTAGTATTTAGTTTATAACACATTTTATTAGATGAGTTCATGTGATTCCTGGCAAAGCTTTGACATGCAAAGTTTCAAATGTTGGCATAGGAGTGCTATGTACCCTGACTTTAACCTTTATCCTGTCGTGTCTGTCGGCCTGAACTTTATCTTCACCAACACATAATATTCATGTATAATACTGCTGAAAGTACTTTTGAACAAACTGTCTCCACAAACTAAATGTTGACAGTTGAGGTAGGACACTCTTTTTGGTGGCAGTGAAGATAAACTCTGACAGTGGCTGAGATTAAACTAAGAGACAGACGTCTAAAGTTCTTGATTCCTAATGCAGTGAATTCTGGGTAAATTAAGACTTTTTACAGACTGATGAATTAGAGCTGCAGCCATTGACCATTTTGTCGTATATTCCATCAATTAATGAAGTAATCTACTAAGAAATACTTTTGCTTTGTTAAAGAGCAATCATGAATATGTAAAAGAGAAACTAAGACAAGTTTTTAAAAATAAATAAAAAGTTGTTTACCTTTTTTTTTTTTTTTTGAGTTTTTTTTTTTTTTTA
>OMNN01000776.1:0-18614 GCA_900302755.1 Chromis chromis | reverse complement strand
CAAATAATTGGGCCACACACCAAAAATTCTTTAACAATACCAAAAAACGTGTATTTTTTAAAAGAAAAAAGCAAAACTGCAATTAAATAAAAAATTTTGCTCTCATAATCAATGGTTGAGTCTATTACTAAGTAACTAAAGACAAGAAGTGCTCCCTCTCATGGCCAAAGCTGGTTATTACGATGTATTAACATCTAGTTTGGTTATAATAATGATGTTCCTATTCTTTGGTGTGTTTAGGCCAAAAGACAGTCTTTATGCTTTTTGATACCTTCTCCACTCCATCTTTCTCCATTCTCCATCACCTCCCTCCACCAGGATGCTTGACTAATCTGTTTGTTAAACACGTGTCTTGCCTCTGAACTCTACATCCTCCCCCCTCTGCCTCCCTCCACCCATCCTTCCTCCCTCCCTCCCCAGCTGCTGGCCATCACAGGTCCAGCTCCAGCACCGCCAGCCAGCCCAGGGAGATTGAAATGTTAAGGGCAGGGACGACAGCTCCACTAATTAAATTCCCCAGGTTAATCCCTGCCGATCCCCTCATCGCACTCTCCAACCAGGCCCTGCAAGGAGACAGGGGGCAGAGACCGAGGGGGGGACAACAAACAACAAACATTCAGCACCAACAATGGGCACAAAAAAAATGTTCAAAACGACAAAGGCTGCATGAGAAAATGAGAAGATGGAAACCCTGCATGGGCTGGTTTAAACAAGCAAACATAAGGACAACCAGGCATCTGCGTGGGGCAGGACACCAACATTGATGAACAAACACACAAGATGCACAGTGATGCACCGCAAGAGAAAACTCATGGTGTATCACGGACTATTTCATAAAAATATTGCTGCTTTCTAAAGCATTTTCTTGATATAATAGACTTATTAATGCTAACCAACTGCCTCCATGTTGACACCCACCATGTGACTGCCCCTCACATTCCCAGGACTGTGTTGTGAACCAGTGTTCGACATCACCAACCTCGGACTCATCATTATCTCAGCACGTACAGTGGCCTTATGTCTGACCTCATGCCACTGTACTACAGAGGACAGCCGACACGCTGACCAACAACTATCAAACTATGTGACCTTGACAGCATCACAAGAGGAGCTACATTCCACCTTCTCACCGTTCCACATGCTCGGGTCACAGAAATTACTTTCAAACTGGTTTCCAAAAAAAATCCTTGGCTTTTGAAAGGATTCTATTCAGAGAGAGACCAATGAGAAATGACCATGAAGAGGTAAGAAAAGCCCAAAACAAAGCTTAACTTGTCAGGTCTTCATACAACCACAAGAACACAAGAAGCTATTAATACACTTGTAGAGAAGACTACACTTGTCGACCTTTTTACATGTCAGCATGTTTGTAATGTACTAAGCACCAGCAGAAAAGGTATCTTGACCCTTTACTGAAGTAGAACTAGCAACACCACATTGTATCAGCATGTTGTTCGGAGAAAAGAATCACACATCCAAAATTTTACATAAGCATGAAGTGCAGATAATACTGGTAACAAAATCTAAGTATCAAAAGTACACATAGACAGCAGCATGCCTTCCATCAGTGTTATATTTTCAAGTCATATGTAATTTTATTATCATGCT
The DNA here is from genome assembly GCA_900302755.1 of Chromis chromis. Classification (NCBI taxonomy): domain Eukaryota; kingdom Metazoa; phylum Chordata; class Actinopteri; family Pomacentridae; genus Chromis; species Chromis chromis. The sequence continues at coordinate 17,006 of OMNN01000776.1, read as the reverse complement.
ATTATTGCTAATGACATGAAAGCTACATTTAAACAATGTATGTGTGTAAACCTAATATTTCAGTTGTTTAACCCTCAACATAATAATTGTTTTAACTTATAGCAGACTGTCGGTCTAAAGTTTGTAAAAATCTTTATCCTATAAAGTAGTTAGCAACTAATGGCTGCCAGATAAACATAGAGATAGCTGTACAATACAATAGAGCACAATAGGAATGAAAGCATAAAGCCACAAAAAAGTGAACTGCTCAAGTAAGTGTGTCAAAAATTCACTGGGAAATGTGCTGGAGTAAATGTACTTTTCACCTCCGGTGTTTAAACGCTTGACTCTTCCAAGACTGAAAAATAGAGCGGATGAATGAAAGATGTATGTAGAACATCTAATTTATTCACATGAAAAACAGAGAAGGAAAAAAATTGAGAAAACAAATATGATTGTCACGACTGATCCTGAGTAGTGAACAGATGAGGTGGGTGCAGGAAAGTAGATTTGAAAAGAGAAGAATAGAGCAGGTGCTTTTGTACATAGTGGGTGTGGTGTTGTGGAAGCTGTGGGTGTATTACACAGTGTAGGCGTGCTGCGTCACAGACACCACGCGCCTGCGTTGTGGCTTCGCTCAGAGGTGTAATGCCTGATTAGGGGATTACAGGAAAGTGCTTCTTTGCAGTTCTGTGAGAAACAATTATTAACATGTTGGTGTCTCTAATCCTGGATAAACACAGCTTTTCAAGAACAACAGCGAGTCTTTCTTCCCCCCTTTTTTTTTAAAAATCCGTGTTTAAACCCCGTAGTCACTTGAACTCCAAAGCCTAACTAATACCAGCAGAGGAGACAGGCCAGTCGTGTGGAACACTGTCATTACAGAGGTTGTGCTCTTGGTGGAAGACATAGCTGGCCAGCAGGCCTTCACATCAGAGGGGAAATCCAAATTTAGCTTGGGGAGGGAAAAGCATTGTGCTGAGCACTGCTTGTTGAAAGGGCATTAGACTGAAACATGTTCACAGCCTGTAATCTTTTATTTGTTTGTACACTTGTCTCATGTAATCTGCTTTCTAGTAATACAGAGACGATTTCCTAAGTCATGCTGGGGAACCAGTGGATAATAGATCCAGGTGGGCTAGTATCACAAAGACTTAGAGCAGGTTGATGCTGCACAGCACTGTATTTTAACATGTACACATTTTCTTTAAACGGGAATTTGGAGGCCCGCTAGCAAGACTGCGGGGATCTAAGCTTACAAATACTGACTCGTTTGATTAGTTTAACCCACAGCCTCTACTGGCCACTAGCATGCTTTTTTTAACAGGTTTTTCCAAAATGAATAACAATAATCGCTAAAGAAACAGTATAAATGCAACCACAGGTATCCATAGTGACTATCAGACCTTCCTCTCTTAATAATAAAATCCCAGTTTATGCCCCAATAGCAGCAATTGAAGTGTCACTAAGGACAAATTTCTTTAAGGGAGAAACAAACTGGAGCAAAAAAAAATGTTCTAGTAAACTCCTACATTTAATACTATCGATACTATTTGGAAGTAGCTGTGTGTGATAAAGTCAAGCAGGAAGCAATCAACCTACTGCTGATGCCTGAGCCACCAATCTACACGCGTACAGACTTTCCCACACACACACTTACTTTATCATTTCAGTGTTGCCTGTGGCTCTGAAATACAGCACATCAAAACAACCTGTAAGTTTCATTTCCGATACCCTTGAACTTGCTGACTGGCCAAACTGTCCACTACCTGACACTTTGAAGAGCACCTCATCTCAGTTCTCTCCTGCTGCCTTTCTTTGACGTCCTGTGAAAAGATGATTAATGATATGTTCATAACATCTCTGCTCTGAACAAAGATGTCTCATTTAGTTAGCTAATCCTTGTCAATGTTGATATTACAAATACCAAGTTTAAACTCTAACTAAATTAAATAAACATCCAAGAATTTCTTTAACATGAAAAACACTGGGTGGATTTAATACAGAATTTAGTGTGATCGTGTGAGTGTGCTTTTATTAACCTCCAGTTTCAGATGAATGGTTTCCACAGAAGAAGAGGGGGCAGGGCGAGAGCAGTCCTAAAGGTGCTGGTTCTGGTGTGCGATGTTGGGGATGTGTTGTGCCCATCTGGCAGGGCAGGGTTTAGCCCTAATCCCAGAGCCCCTCTGCAGGGGAGCCCCAGACTGTTGATCGCTGCCCCCCTGCTGGTTCCTCCACACTCCTGACCTCCTCAGCACATAAACACACAGACCCCTGGCACAAGAAAACAACACATCTGCACATAAACGGCAAAGCGCGACTCAAGATCAGTTTTACAGCTTCATATTCCACATTCACAAATAGTGTGTTATCATCTTTCTAGTTACACCAATATTGTGTGAAGAGTTTTGATGCCTGCTAGACACACGCAGGTGAAGTAGCAGCTGCACAGTACAAACACAAACAATAAGAAAAAATTGTGACCCTGACAAAAACACAGAAACATATCCACAGACATGCAGAGGGCGCAGAGACTTGTTTTTGTGAGGCAATATGGAATAACTCATTTATCAAACACACAACTAGAGACAGAGTAAATATACACACACATAATTACAAAAACATAGACAGATAGGCAAACACACAAAGAAACCCAGAAGCAGTCACCCAGCCATACACACCACACACCTAACCACTGATAATCCCCCAGACACAGGAACACACACACTCACACACACACACACATACAGAGCATCATTATGTTTATCACTGTGAACCAGCCCACCGACACCCATCACTCTAATTCCATTTGTCTGTTTAGATTCGTTTTGCTTTAATCCTCCCTTGTTTGTGCACATCTGCAAGCACTGCAATAGTACAGACCCAGCAAGACCGGCAACGAGAGGGAGAGAGACACATACAGGAAGAGACAGAGAGTGAAAGAGAGTGAAAGAGAGAGAGAGAGAGAGAGAGAGGGAGAGCGCTCACAGGGAGCACTCTCCCTCCTGACATCCTGGTCCCTGTAGCTCCAGCAGAAGGGGCAGACAGGCGTATCTCCTTGCCCAGGGAGAAGCTCCCTGTCCCAGCCACGGAGCCGTCGCCAGGCCCGCAGGCCCCTGTAATCACTGCAAACAGTCAAACATCCAGTCACACAGGCTCTTACACCAACACAACATTACAGGCTTTTTACACAGTATTACACCACATCTTATTATCCCATTCAAGTCCCTCTATTAGCTCAATTGGATGGTGGGATTTTCATTTGTAAATTGGGGGATTTTAGATTAGCTTGTCTGTCAGCGATGAAATGCCCCCTGAGACTGTGAATTATGTGACCAATCACATATGAATCAATGCTTACGCATGCTGTAGCACATGAATGGATGGTGTCAGCAGGAAGAAACGAAACAACTTTAACCTAGATTATGCATTGTATGTATACTACATCACAGATTTTATCAAGAGTCGCAGCTGTATGGCTGCACGGTCACAGATTATATCCACCATAGTCTTTAACTCATCTCAGGGTGCTAAATATAGGCATGGGAATCAGTCTTAATGCATCAACAAAACATGAATGACACTTATTCTATGTAGAGCTAACAATAAGCAGTGTTGGCTTTATATGGGAAATAATATTCAGGTCTAACGGAGAATTATTAAAGAGATAAATATTAGCTGCTATACACACCTAGCAGCAACATTATGCAGAACTGAAGCTGGTTGGTTGAAAGGAGACGAATGAATTACCCTCTTCCTCCCCAGGCCTTCCATTCAGATACTGAGTAAGAGAGAGAGAGGCAAGAGAGTAAGGAAAAAAGGCACCCCGAGCTAGTCGAGAGACCCGGCAAATTATGAAAATGCCTCTCTGTGTCCTAAATGGAGGCCGAGCTCTTTAATGTGGCACAAAATTAGAACCTGGGGGAGGAAGTGTGGCCCGCTTGATTGGCGAAACCCCTCCTGGCCCACTACCCCCCCCTCCCTCTCAAAGCACACAGAGATATTATCCTGTGCCTAGTAGCGTTCTCTTGTATTGGGGAAAGTGAAGGACCCCAGAGAGAGCCCAGGGGCGTCCATAAAGGTGCCTAATTTGTCAGTTTACTCCTCAATTATTTAAATAGATCTAAGAAGGGAGCGGAGAATGGGGCTTTTTCTGCCTCTTCTCAGTCAAAGCAGAGAGAGACCTTTCTCCACGGTAGCCATTTTCAATTACGCTCTGCACTGCTGTCTTTGATATACAGAAGTGCTGTAGTGGAGAGGGGCTGTATCAAATAAACAAATGTGTGTACACAAGATAACAACGGGAACTTGGGGATAATATTCAGTTTGCTCTGAAGAACTCAAAGTTATTTCGCATTTACAAATTTACAGATTAAAACTAACTTTATGGACATGTGTACACACATAGTACACAGACACATGCTGAAGAATAACTAAAATCACACGTGTGTGCTCACATACACACACATTGGCACATCTATCAGTGAGGATTAAGGTGAGGTTTGGATACAGAGTGAGGATCTATTGTTATTCCTCCCTCTGCTCCTCCATCCATCCACACCATCAGGTTATGACTCCATCCCCCCACCATCCTATCAGCACCACACACCTAGCAGGAGTACCAGCTCACACAGCCTGGCAATGCCATCTCCCCGCCAGAGAGACCACTGGAGGTATGTGGGGCCCGAGGCCTGAGATTACCAAGCGGTGGAAGATTGATCCTGGAAATAGAGATGTCGCATTCCCCAACCCCCTGACCTCTAATCCCTCCGATATCTGCCTCTATTGTTTGGTTTGATTTACTATAGGGGAGAGGTTGTGTGGGCTGAGGAGGATGAGGATGCTGTGAAGGTGGAGGGGGTCCACACAGGGTCCTAAGGTGACCTTATCACTCACAGGCGTCTGCTGCAGGCAGGTAAAGGACCCTCTCCGTGTCTGAAATCTTTGCCACAGACGCCAACTGAGACGAACTCTCATCTCAACAACAAGAATCGTGTTCAATAAGCTCTATATCAGAGCGACGGCGGTGCTGGATCCAGCAGCAGTACAATAGTCTAGGTGCACCTACACAAAGACGTGAGCACGAAGACAATGGCAAAGTCCTTTAAATACAGGAAAGACACTTGCAAACAGCCATTTTGGCACAACAAACTCAAAGTAACCCAAATACAAACAGTAAGACAATGTAGAGCACTGCAAACATCTGTACAAATAAACTCAACAAACCTGCAAACAAACTGTACCTGACAGACGAACAGTGGCAACCACACACTGGGAAACACACAAATCAAGAGACAGCAAACAAAAACCTGAGAACTCAATCATGGTGTCGTGTCAACACAGTCTGACGGTAATGGGCCTAATTCTACCCAATACACATTGACGAGGTCAGGAAAACATTTAATTTAGCCAAAACAACAACAGCCCTACATATGTCAAGAGAAGTTTAAAACTAAGGTTCCTATGTGTTGCAAAGCTGTTGTTAACTAAGTTGTCACAATCAACCAGCTGACAGGAGTTGCTGTTGCCGCAATGTGGTATACAGTAGTGGAATAACAGCAATCCCAAGCTAAAAATATGTGGAGTTTGGTGGAAGGCATTGGCAACCTCCACATATGGGTGGCACCTGGTAAACATCCTTGAAACAGGTTTCTCATGCTTAGGAAAGGGATCTGCAGGCAAAGTTTTTCAGAGTGTAAGATTCTGCAAAATCTGTGGCCAGCTCAGTATATCATGCCTCTCACACCCTCTATTCTCTTCCCAAACACTAACCAACACACCCCAGCCCTCCGCCTCCCTCCACTCCAAGCTTCCATCCAGCCAGAGAGAGGAGTGGAGATAGGCCCAGTAGCTAAAGCTGTCTTTTCAGCCCCTGCTCCCGCTCGGTCTATCTGAGATACACAGCAAGCGGAGGTGTCGCTTTTCCGCTGGCATTTCGGACAGTATCTACTTATAGACGAGAGAAAAGGAGAAAAGAAAAACAGAAGGGGTATTATCAGGGAGGGATGAGAGCAGCAAAGGCATTTTGTCTTTTTATTCCCCTCCTAAGCCCTGGGCTTTGCTCCCAATCCGATTGGTCGATACGGCCAGGGATGTAAATGAAATGCAAAGAGGAATAAGGCTGGCTTCCCATCTCCAGTGTGTGCCCCCCTAAGTCCCCCGCCCCTCTTTCTCTGTCTCACTCTGTCTTGCTCTCTTGCTGTTTATGGTGTTGTGTTTCTGTCTCCCCATTCACAGACTTGCTGCTCTCCCTGTTTCCGTCTCACCCTCCTCACTCTGCCTCGTCCTCCTCCCCCCCTCCGCTCGCTCCTCTCCCCTCTCCCTGGCTGGGCTCACAGCTCTTATCTCCTCAGACGCCCCACATTCCAGCGTTGCCGTGGCTCCCTGCCTGCATCCCTGGTCACGGCGATTCCATGGGTTCCCACAATCCTCGGCAGCTTGCTGATTTAGGGTGGGCAACTGACTGTCAGAAACAGGGGACAGGAGAGGAACAGAGGGGTTATGGAAAGACAGTGTGAGAGGGGATGGGAGGCAGAGAGAGGGTGGGAGACAAGAGAGGGATGACAAAGGGGAGGACAGGAAGAAAGTAAAGAAAAAATAACAAGCGGGGATGAGACAAGTGGCAGCAGATAACTGATGTGAACATTGAAACACAGCAATATGTAAACTAAAAACACGATTGACCACAAGTTATTCATTTGCTTGTCATGTCAAAAAAACAAATAAGATAACATTTGTGAGCAAAAATGCAATGTCTGAGAAAAGGGCACAGAAATTTATTAAAACAGAATCTTTATTGAAATATTTTAATCTGTAGAAAGCAGAGTGACAGTTTTCCTTTTTTTTATGAGAACCCAAACCATCTGTGCTACAGCAGGTCGAACCTCATCATCCAGCCAGCTGACAGCCGCTAACCAGGCCTGCAAACAGAGAGGGCAGATTACTTTCTGAGAAAACTACACATGCACTTACTGTCCTTCGCTTTTGAGTGGTATCTCAAACAGCAGGCTGCTTCAGCAGTGTTTTATAAAGCTTATGGCAATATGCTGGTTTGACCTCTGTATAACAAATTTCACGGCACAAGGCTCATTAACATCAACACTAACATTTACAAAAACAGTGTGTAACTGAGGTGTCAGATCCTGAGAACACGTCAAAGACATACAAAGACATCGGGGTGTGAATCCCTGGTCCACTGTGATTTGTTTTCTCTCCAATGCTCACAAAGTCCATTTTCCTGCGAGTTGGAAGCTGACAGTCTTATGTGTCTACGTATGTCCCTGGAGTTTGCATGACTTTGTGCTTCTCTCATGATCAAAGCATTTTGCTTTTCAGTGTGCCAATCTATTTATCGAATATGTTTATGTACGGCTCTGTCAGGCAAAGGGTTTGAGTGGAGATTTAAACATGTTTACACACACATACAAACACGAATCACACATGCACGCATGCACACACAGACGCACCTCTAAAAGGGTCCCTGGCATTGTGACATTTCACATTTCATTTAAATCCATGAGGGATTATAGCCCTCCTGTTAGGAAGGAAGAGAAAAAAAACACTCATCGAATCCATTAGTTTTAAACATTTAAAGGACCATCTAAGATAGACTGATGGAAGGATAGAGGGGTGGGTGGGTGCGCAGTGCTGTTGATGTGGAGTGAGGACTGCATGGCACAGCGCAAGTCTGTCCTAGATTAAACAGCTGCTCTAATCCCCCATTTCTGCCCCCAAATTGGGTTTCCCTCAATCTCGGCCCTGCCATCCTAATGTGAGAAAAAGAAAAGTGGAGCAGAGGCTGAGGCAAAATAATCAGCACGTTAAAAGCTCTGAGAGCAGAATAGGAGAGGAAAAAGAACGAGATGTAACGATAAAGCAATTGAATGGGTGAGTTTAAGGGGAGCACACAGAGCTAGATTGAGGTCAGTCAAGGCTTCCTGAAGTCAAGATCTGTCCCTGGTCTACTGTAAACATTCATCAAATGAGTAAGTGCAAGCATGTCGTTTGCACAGAGTTGATGATGTAGTTTGATAACTTGAGTAGAGTACTTATGAAATGGCAATCTCCTTTATTCCAATTTCTGACTCTGATTTCACCAAGTGTATTTGGCCAAACCAAACACCACTGCATCAGTCTGTATCCTTCTGGACAACCACCGTGAGAAGAGGCACACTGGCTCAGACTTAATTCCCAGAGCCCTGCACTTCGGCTGGGCTTGTGGCACACTCTCAGTCTGCCAGCTCCATGTCCGTCCCTCTGGATCTTCATCATGGCGTTTGCTTCCGGCTCTGGCGCAGTCTGTCTCTCTCTTTGAGCAGGTGTGTAATGGCCGAGCGTATGGCGGGCGCCTGGGGATCAGTGGGTTCCTTCTCTAAGTAGAGACTAAAGTGCTGGGCGCTGCAGGTCAGCAGGCTGTCTGGACTGTAGCCCCGGTGACCTGAGCGGAGCAGCCTCTCGCAAGCCAGTGCCAGGTTCTTGTCCCAGTTTGGCGGGTAGTCTGAGTGGGCCCCTACAATCTCCTTATACAGCTGCCCAGCAGACAGACATAGAGACACAAATAAAAACAGATATTACCAAAAAGCCTCTGAATATGTCATACTTTGTGGCACTTAAATCTGCTCCATTATGGTAAATGACAGTGTTGTTGCATGTTTGCTGAGGTCAGACTCACAGTGTAAGACAGCTCAAAGAGGCGAGCTTTACCCTCTCCCTCCATCCTTTCTGCCAGGTCAAACAGAAAGAAAGCCGTCTTCATCCTGAAACAAAGCACGCAGGCTCAGGGCTAAGTGCTGGATGGATGAGCCATGCAGATCCACACTCTCAGACGCACCACTCCAATGGAGTGATTTATGTAGATGCCGCCACCAAATAGAATGTACATGTAGATGCTCTACCACACAAGACTGGTTTATGGAGATGTTCTAGCGGGGCAGTATGCATCGTGACGCAGCTTTTTATTTGAACGCTAAAGTATAAGACCATTTCAAAGTGGAAACAAGTGTCTCCAGTAAAACGTTCAACATACCTGGCCTGCCACATCTCCTCATTAGCAACACGCTCCCAGGATGCAGGATGGAAACTGTTCATACATGAAAAAAGAAACTTTTTTTTTAATCTAAAGCACCTTCAGGCACTGGGTTATGCACAGTTCCACTAACTATAAATGATTATTTATGTGAATATATTGTTCCACTCAACTGTGCAGATTCTGATACACTAAACATCAATGTTTGCTGCATAAACACTAAATGACTGAGCAACAATACCAGCTAGCACATTAGACATGGAGTAAAACCACATTTGCCTTTTTTCACTTTGTTGACTGTAAACACTTGACCTCTTCTTCAAAAGAATATTTTAGCAGGGTTTCCGAGCTAATATTTGGCTTGTGGGCATCGGCGGACACGCTTGTCGTGAGGGTGCGGGAAATAATGTCACAGTATTCAGCCGTGGATATCTGAGTGAATGAAGGGCTGCTGGCAACAGCAACAGAATATGGAGCTTTGACTAATTCCACTTTTGACACAGTTATTGACAAAACGCAATAAGAAACTCATTATTTTTCATCTTCAGTCTCATTTCAAATGGCTGAGGGCCTAATGTCTTGCTCTGGTTGAATTCACAAAGAGCTGGATCACAGCATGGAGAACAGAGGACAACCTCACTGACGGAAGTTCTGTGGAGTCTGTGGCAGGAAGACTGAAGACCACAGAGAGAAAAGGCAGCAAGGGGATTTTTTTTACCAAAAGATTTGTGTATTTTCTTGCCAAACAACAGCCTCCCAAAAAATATCACCGTGCTAATTTTTAACCCCTTAAACCTCACTGACTCTGGTGTGAACTAGTCATCACAAACTCGCATTGTGCAGCAAACACGGATCAAACCCACATCAAATTAGGATCACAAAAAAAATTCTATAGATATTTGACATGTCAGGCTGAATTGAATGAAAATGTGTATAAAATAACAAAAATACATCTGTAATATATTTTTTTATAGGATGATTCAGGTGGAAAAGCACAAAGAGTTAAGAGTTAACTGTTGTCTGTGTGTGTGTGTGTGTGTGTGTGTGTGTGTGTGTGTGCACCTGTTGTATGGCTCGCTCCAGTTGTAGATGTTGCGAGTGCGATGAGCCCACTCTTCCGGGTGAAACTGCCTCTGAAAAGGCACTAAATAGTCACACACACCGAGGGGCCAGCGAGAGAAACTACGTTCCCAGCTTAGGTCTCCATCAGGCAGGCCAATGCAAGCAAACACATCCCTCCTGCACAAAACCAGACAAACAATCAGATTTTGCTCACGTACTCAGTTGTTATCTCCATTAACTGTCAATGATAAAACACACAGGAACACCAAGTAGACAAACATGTCCTCACATCCCAACACCTTCTAGCTTCCTTTCAGCCCTCTGCCACTCACAGACCCTGAGGGTTAATCCCACAGGTCAGTGTTGCCCCACAGAGAGACAGCTATGTTGGCCTGGCAAACACTGCCCCCTGGTGGGCTCGGCATTAACAAGGCACCATCCAGTTTCTGGGTCTCAGTTCCTCCTGGAGGAGCGAATCATGAGAGCAGGGAGCAGCAATGAGTACGCCAGAGACTGTTTAACCAAATCAAGTAGATTAGTCGACTTCTGTAGTTCATCAAACTCCTTTTATGGCCTCAACAGTTCTGTGGGCTTATCTTCTCCCTGCACTCACCGCTGTGTCTACCATCCCACTGATCTCTGCCTCATTAGATCACCCACTTGTTCATTTGGACCATTGTTGCCCTCCCAATTCACTCTCTCTCCATTTTACATCCTTCTATTTATTCAGACCATCCCTTTATTCCCTCTCTGCTCTCTCCATGTGTCTCAGAGACTCACTGTGGGTTGTGGGACAGAAACTGCTCGAGGCTGAAGGTGTCTTTCTCCTCAGGGTGCACCGGATCCCACCAGCGGCCGGGAAAGTGGACCCCAGGGTGGTGCTGTGCGAGCTTGGCCACATACCAAGTGTATGTCATCATCTAGTAAGAGAAAAGAGTACCACCAGCTAAGTTCAAATCTTTATATCCTGTGGATTAGCAGTTGAAGAAGTACCAGTGTACAATTCACTTAAAGTGAGAGATTTCTCGACTATTTCAGGGGCATTTAATACAGATGTAAGGGTACTAAAGGAGTTTTCTTTAGCCTAAAGTTAGAGGCTTCTTTTTCTTTACATTGCCGTCTTTAAGCCCTTTATGACTGTGACCGATGAGGAGATGTACAAACTCATGGTGTACATATTGACTATGTACTCAACTCAGAAAACCTACAAGAGATTTCTGGACTTCAAGCTGCAATTTTTGTTGATGTATGATTTTTTAAATTAATTTCAGTCAGTTATCATAAAGCTAAAGGTGCACTGCCAATTTGCCCAAAATATCACTTCCCAGACTAATTGTGATTTTATTCAGTCTTTCTTTTTGCATTTATTTTTTATGAAGAAAATGTTGAACATTTCAATACAGCTAACACAACACAATAATGTCAGTTTAACTCAGTGTCCTTCTGATCACTGAGTATTTGTATTTTTCTATCCAACTTTGTAATACTACTTAATTGTTACTGTGTTCAGGCGGAACATTAACGCCAAGTCATCTTTGGTTCTGAAATTACTGTACTGACTTACAAATTCAAATTTCTTGCTTTTAATTCTTTGGCTTGCATCAAATATAAAAACTTCAATGAGAACATTTCTAGACTCAACAAAGACAACAAATTGGAAATTAAGGCTCTGACCTCCTGGTCGACCAGGCGTACGTCGGGCCGCACACCCTGGCAGTAGTATACGTAACGCAGAGAGTTTCCGGGGAGGTCTCCTCTGGTCAGGATGATCGAGTCTGCTGGGACAGAGGCCAGAAGCTCCCTGCCGAACCTCTCCACCACACTGTTACTGCTCTGATCACACTCCCTAGGATCACCAGCACATATGCAATCACACTTCTTAATATCATCAAAACACAAGTTGTGTTTACTTGCATTTAAAAGTGTTTGAGCACATCCTTACCCCTGTTTAGACGTGTGTGTGATGTGTACAGCTGTGTATATGCGCGTGTTTGTAGGTATGCTTTCAAGGTGCTCTGAGGGTAAGTTGTCAGTGCCCCCGCCCCTTCCCCTCTGCAGAGCGCTCTGGCTGCCTATCTAATCGTGGGGAGACAGGTGTGATGGGTCTGACAGCACAGGCCATGCTCTCCCCTTGATCAAAGCCGCTCAGTGATGGCTGTCTGGCACTCCCCAGCGCTACGCTGGTGTAATCTGCCTTCTCGGACAGCTAACATCTCAGACTGAGCTCTGTGAGTGGAATCTATGTGCTAACCGTGCCTCTCTTTAGCCCCTACCATGGGGTGAGCAGAGAAAAACCTGACATGTGGAGTTCAGACCTGCAGTATGAAGCACAGGGGAGAAACAAATCGGGTTGACTCAGAAAAAACTTGCGCATGGGGATTTTAGAAGGAACTCGAAGAGGGGAGTTTTTATTTCACTTAGACTTTACAAAGCAGAAGTATTTAACTTCATACTTCACTGAAAAGAAACTCTAAAACAAGAGCCGCCTGACAAAAACACTATTAGAGGCTGGAATCACTAATAGCCTGTAGAAGTGCAACACAATGCAGCTACAATAATTATGTCTACTGTGATCAAAATCTTTGCTGTTGTACAATTAGTTTTATAATTGTCTGCGAATTTGGATGTTACAAAGCTGAATTTACATCTCAGCCTGAACAAAATAGGGGCATTTAACTACAAATCTACAAGAGTGGAAATGGAACTATAGGGATTTTTGCTTTATACTCCACAGCACTGGATTTGAAATGAAACAATGAGAATAAGTTTAGAATGCTGACTTAGCTTCACTTTGACGGCGTCTTCATTCGCATGGAATGAAAATCTTGGCCAAGGGCAAAAAGGACAATGAGTCTTACAACAGCAACTCAACAAATCTAAAAACCTAAAGTCAGCATTTTAATCTCATAATCATTGTTTCATTTGAAACCCAGTGTGGTGTTTTAGACTCAAACAATGAAAAGCATGTGACCATATTGCCCTGCTATTTATGGACAGCACTGTATGTTTTCATCACATCCAACAACAGCAAGTTTGTTTTTGTCACTCAGTGCAGTGCTCACCTGTGATTGGTGTGCACCATATGTGCCAGCAGAGCTACAGTGATGAGCCAGCCTGTGGTCTTCCACACCCCCCCATGGCCGAGCCTCCTCTCCAGCTCAGTGTGAGTCCGGCTCAAGCCGAGGCCTGCCAGCACACACACTGCAGCGTCACTCTGGAGCCAGAAACGCTCAACCTGCAGGAAGTCATCGCACACGTATGCACACAAACACACACATGCACAACAGTGTTTCCTATAGTTTTATTTTGGGTGTGGTTTGCTTTATTGATGATCCCTCCCAGCACCAGCAAAACAAATAGTTTTGCTTTGGATTAATTTTACTTTTGTTTATTGCCTCAGTCAATCCGAAATGTTATTGAACTTCAAACCTGTATGTTTACCAAAGGAAAAGTCAGTTTTATCTTTCTCTTGGGAATTTATATAAGTGTGCACAATTATTAGGCACATAAAGCACAAAACTAACTCTTCCCAACTCAGGTGTTCATTCTCAATTTTGAGGGTTAGTGTAACACCAAAGGAAAAGTCATTTTTGACCTTTTTGACCATTCAAAAACATTCAGTGACCACTATAGCCACCCTTCTTTTTTTATAATTGTCACAAGCCTTCCATCCATTTAGTTTTCTTGACCTGTTCATGAACAACTTTCACTGAAGCAGCAACCAGAGCCTCCCAGATACTGTTTAAAGAGGTGTATTGCCTTCCCTAACTGTAAACTTGCTGTCGCCTGACTGGAAGTGGTGTCCTGTTTCCATTAGTGATCCAACCACAGGCTTATCCATCTCCATCAAGAGTCACTCTCCATTAAACCTTTGACAAATCTGTCTTCAGGCATTTATTGGCGTGGTCTTGATGATTCAACTTGAGAATCTCACTGTAGTGGTTGTGTTTCAGCCTTCCTTACAGTGGCCATGTGTCTAAGACCTTCACACCTAGTACTTCTTGACACTCCAGGTAGGTTTCAGTTCTGGAATATAGTAGCACTGGAGGATAGCTTGGATCCAGATCTTTGAATTCACTCCACTCAGTTGACTGATTCATCTGGCATTGTAAAACTGAACAGTGGCTTCTTGGTTGGAAAAGGAATCAGTCCAACAGGCACTGAGGGAGGACTAATAGTTAGCCAGTAGGTACAGGTAGGGACAGTGGGTATTGTTAAACTGTTGTCAAGCTGTGCACTGGATGGATTATTAACAACAATAATAGAAGAACATTTTGATATTACTACCTTGATTAACAAATTCATTTCACAGAGATGACATACATTCTCAGTATAGCCATCCCCCCCACTCTGTTCCACTGTTAAACCCACAGTAAAACAAGCATGTTGGTGGATATGTTGGTCTTCAATGACTGGTTAGGGGAAATTAAATCTTGTCCCCCATGGAAACTGGTGGGGTACGCAATGCCCAACAAAAGATGGAAACACTTCTGTCTAATATCAGGCAAGTTTCCTGGTAAATTCACATTTCATTTTTCTCAAGTCTCTTTCAGTTAATATTATGTCTTTTCTTCTCTAAGCATTTTGTGCAAAATATAAAACTATTCACAACAAAACCTTTAATTGTTCGTTGGTCACACATCAAGAGTTCAGCTATTTCAAGAGTGACTATTCATCTGAAAGATAATTTTAGTTTTCCATGTCAGGTAAACCTGTTTTTTGGCCTGTTTAACCTGACGTAATGAAGCTGTCTAATAATTATGCACATCTTAATATAAGGTGTTAATCCTTTCAGGCCACATCCTCTCGCAATACACCAACACTTTCTATTTAAAAAACAATCAATTCAGTGAGTATTTAAGTTTATATAGTTTGGAGTTGGAAAATGTGCATAGAAATAGTGATACGATCATAACACTCACCGGTCTAATAACTGTGCATGCAGAGTATAATACTGTTTCTGTGGTTTTATTTCATTTTGATGTGTGCTGCCTATACACATTTATCATATATTGAAAACTGAATTGTAATCAGACTTTGATATAAAACACACATTGTGAACAACTGCAGAGAAATGAAAACAAGACTGAAAATGTCAAAATATATTAAAGTTTTGTAGCTTACCACTCCAAGCAGCAAAGGTCTGCTGATGTCCAGGTTGGCTCTCCAAGCAAAAAACAGTGAGTAGACCACCAGCATGGCAGTGAACAGCCAGGACACCGAGCGGCACGTCCTAGGACATGAGACCCACAATCATTCAGCATTATTATGAAGTATTATGCTCATCTTCACTTAATGAGTATTTTTGCTCTGTATTCCTGACTGCTGTTTCCATTTATTTAGTCTAATGTATTACTTTGTCTGTTTACTCTATAAAAATATACTTGTTTTGAATAAGTCCGTAAAAATATTAATGCAGGGATGGAGATCACAAGCCTGAGAGAAAATGTATGTGCCAGCCAGCTAAGAGGTGCATGATTGATTTTCTAATGCTGACTGAGTCATAATGAGCTGGTGCCAACCGCTGAATCACAAACTCATTACAGTACAGCTGTAAAATGTACTTATACACTAAAAAGAAAACGCTTTACCCTTATGGCAATAACAAATCATCATCTGAACCTGAAGAGACACTTTCAAGCCAGAATAAATTCTCCTGCCAAGAGATTGATTTGATGGTTTCCATCAGCTGGCCAGTCAAGCTGCCCTTGATTTATGTTTTCCTCACATTATGCACAATAGTTACTAAACTAAATGCAGATTTTTGACTGATAAAATGTTCAGATATATTTTATTACAAACAATATGCTTTTAACAGTAGGTAAATGAGCATTTACATGGTTTCCTTTTGGCATTCTATGAAATGACCTTGCTGTTTTTCATTTGTCTGTGTATGTAGCCAAGTTTATTAAAGTGCACCTCAGGAGAGGGGGGGAGCAGGGAATAGCTGGTGCCCTGCAGAGCTCCAGGGCATCACTGGGCTTTATCAGCTCCACCCCACAGACCCCAGCTAAGGCACTACTGTATTGAATTACTGGATCACACTGCCACACTGCCACAAACAGATGCATACAAGCAGTGATTTACTTGCACACACAAACATGTTTTTGAAAATCCAAAATACACATCAACCCCTCTTGATCTGAATGTGGCGCGTTGTGACAGCTTGACAGTTAGGTGCCTCTGTGTTGTTTTGTCTTCTTTTTTTCTAAGATCAGCATTTTGTCAGTGGTTTTGTTCCTTGTCTTTTACTCCGGGGGATTAGATTTTTGGTTGAAGTGGCTGCTGAGATGTGTGTGTGACAGAGTTTGGTGTGCTGCATGCTTGCGTCTTACTCATCCTACCTGTCCCACGATGAGAGCAGGACGCCTATTCCTGCCAGCACCAAAACAGGAGGTGAAAGTTCTGCCAGGCAGTGGTCCAACTGGGCCCTGCACACACAGAGACACATTTATGATGGACACCAAAGACAAGCTCAATTACCCTCCCTGCCACTGAACTCAAGGACACCAATTATTAAATGCCCTCCATCCCCTATCAAAACAAACTCCTTGGACTGTGTGCTCCTCCTTTCAATCGGATTGACAGATACGAATGACTGTGTCATCCACCCCCCGCAGCCCCATCCTCTCCTCACAGCGCCTGTCAGTCACAGAGCGCTTGCTCAGAGCAGAGAGATAGTTTCCTGCCTCTTCCTTAATACCCATCTCTATTTGACAGCTTATTGAGTCTCTATATCTCCCAATGTACACTATGTGTGAATGTGCTCATGAGCGTGTGTTTGTGGGTGTGTGTGTCAGCTTCTCCAGCGGGTTTACGTCTCCAGTGCGACATGCCTGTCATGTTTGCCTCTCTTCCCCATCTTGAAGGTGTGCTTGTCCATCAAGCAGCAGGGGTGATGGGAAGGGGTGGGTGCCTGGCAGAGGGGGGGCTGGTAGTG
>OMNN01000775.1:1755-26149 GCA_900302755.1 Chromis chromis | reverse complement strand
TTCACAGGGTTGTCGAGGAGTTGTGAATGTTTTGAGCATTTTCAACACTCTATGTTCATATACACAGATCAGCCACAACATTATGACCACTGACAGGTGAACATTGACCATATTCGTACTATGTGGTGTTCTGCTGGAAAACCTTAGATTTGGGCATCCATGTTGATGAGACTTAGACATCCAAATAAACATTGTCCCAGAACAAGCACACTCCCTCATGCAAATGGAAATCCCAAATGTCACTGGCCTACCCCTGCAGGAAAATGCACCCCACCACATGGCAAAAACATCAACCAATGAGGAACACCTTGACGAACATCCTGGTGCCAGACCCCATAGGACACCCTGAGAAGTCCTCTTGTCCATGCCCAATGGTTCAGAGCATTTTTGACCACATAAGGGGGACCAACACAATATTAGGCAGCTGGTCATAATGTTATGCCTGATTGGTGTATATGCACACAAAATCAATACAGCACTCATGCTGACTAGATTATTTATATCTTACTTCTGCTTCTGTTGTATAGTTTACTCACATACAGCATCATGTACTTGAAGAATGTGACACTAAGTCAAAGTATTGTTCGCAGTTTTCAGCCGATTTTTTAATCATTGACTTGTTCCATCAAAACCAATTTTTTTGCCTGTTATGGCACATGTCGTAGAGCACCCCGCACGGAACGTCTTTAACATCACGCCCTCCAGAAACTGCGGCGGTGACTTGTAAACAACCTTCCTGCACAGTGTGTAAACTTGCCTTTCTCTCGTTCGTGTCACTTTGATGTGGCTCTTTTTGATATGAGCGGCGGTTGTAGAGTGTCATCATGTTTTCCCTAACAGCGTCAAGGCCAGACAGGATGAGGTTTCCACCTGTATCAGCATTATCAAGCATAATTGCTGAGCTGTCAAGACAGCTCCGCAGGGTTCAGACGAATGTTACGGACCCCCCTTGGAGAGCAAAGGCAGGGATGGGAAGGAGAAGGAAAAGAAAAAGCGAAACCAAATGAGGAAAAAAAAAAATAGATGACACATGATGACATGGACTTTGTATTTACATGTTCTTTGATATAATACGGCATGTTATATATTTTAAAACTAGATAACTATCACTTTAAACAGACTTCCTGAAGTTTTTACAATGCAAAAAGCAGATTGCTCTGCTTTCCAGAATGAAAGTCTATGTCCATACATGTTCGTTATGTGACACTGGCTGCCACTCTCTGTTAACGGACAAGCAAATGACCTTTCTCCTTGTTGGGCCGAGGCCACCACACCATGCAGCAGGGCCACAAGGACACACAGACACACACTTTGCAAGGAAAGCACACATCTAAACAAAAACGACATGGAGACAGGGACAGTCCTCAGAGTCATCATATTAGTGTTTAACTTCTTATGTACCACAAGCGCAGGAGCCTGATAGAGTGTGACATGCTCATGAGTTTTCGTCGCAGGATGGTGACATCTGAAAGTGGCAGATTTCCTGTCCCCCGCCACCTTTCTCTCCGCTCCTCTGTCAAGTTCCATCTTCATCTAAACATTGCTGACAACAGTGGGACCCTCTCAGCGTACACTCATTCCCACAAGAACAATTTATTGTTACATATGTATCATTGCTAAAGATCACTACTGTATGTACATGTGTCAATGTAAGCAAAAGTAAACTGTTTTTTATAAAGCACTAAAAAAGTCAGTTACAGCAACTCAAATGCCCAAATAATCTCTCAGTTCACTGTCTGCACATTTAGTTGAATAGTAGTTAGCTGTAGGAATATTTTTTTGTTGAATCCCATAAGAGCCGGAAGCAAACCCATTGTAGTGTTGTAGTCATACCCATAAATACAATGACAAATGCACTGTCAGGTGTAAAGAAGAGTGCTCATAAGAAACAAAAATGTACACAATCCACCATTAGAACTAACCAACATTCACCAATTGCATAGTTTCCATTCGACGCTCACTCTGTGTGTCTTTCCACTACAGTTCCAGATGAACTGCTATGGAGTGCATCCCTTTTATATGGGCATTGAGGACACCGCTGACGCTCACGGTGTGCTGCTGCTCAACAGCAATGCCATGGGTGAGAGACATGTACACACAAACATACATGCACAAAGTCACACGGACGCTTGCCCATACACGCATATTGTAAGAAACAAATGCAAGGGCAGCCAAGCGCCCTCACGTGTGTACACACACAATTGTATATGCAGTCAGCATTTATGAATTAATGAGTGATTTTCCATGTTTTGAGCACATGACCTTTGACAGAGAGTCTTATATAAGGCCAACATCTTCACTCATCCTCACTTTTATATATTTGCATATTGAATATCACTTTGCATAAAACTGTGTTCACAGAAAACTGAAATAATATTTAAGTTTTGATGTATTCCAGATAGTTTTAAATGTAATATCCTCAGAGAGTGCCACTTCATAAGCAGGACTGTACTGTATCTTACATACACTATACGAGTTATGCACTGTACTTATGTAGAATAAAACGTTTTTTGTAGTTCTTCCATCTTTTTCCTCCTTCCTGCACCACTTGCTTACTCTTTAAACACTAAAATGTACAGTGAGCACAGACACACATGACCTTACAAGCCACTTCATATAAATCTTTAAGGGACATAAATGTCTTCTTTACTTTGTGACCAGATGTGACTTTCCAGCCCACTCCATCTATAACCTACCGAACTGTGGGAGGCATCCTGGATTTCTACATGGTCCTTGGACCTACGCCTGAGATGGTGGTGCAGGAGTACACTGCAGTAAGTCTTCTTGGACTTCTGGTTTGTCTGTGTGTGTGTGTGCATGTGTGTGTGTGTGTGTTTTGTGTCTGGCCCTGGGCCGCTGTTGATGGACTGCAGCAGCTGGGAGTTCCTCGCTCCACTGCGCTCTCTCATTTAGCCAATCTAAACACTCATACACACACAGAAACAATCAAACAAACACTTTATGGACGCTGTCCCGTTTTCCTGCAAAACAACTTTTTTCCTGTGCCGAACTGTCCTGACTTCCTTGTTTGTTTTCTCCTTAACAGCTGATTGGACGACCTGTTCTACCTGCCTATTGGTCCCTCGGGTTCCAGCTCTGTCGCTATGGTTATGCCAATGACTTGGAAATAGAAAATCTATACAACGACATGAGGGCAGCTGGCATACCCTACGTAAGTTCGCGGACAAAGCCTTTTCTGAGATGTCTGAATTGAAGATGAGAACAGTACCATGCAACAGTATTGATTACAATTCTGTAACAGAAAATAATCTTGTCAATGATCAAAAAAACAGTACAAGAAATATCCAGTGGGGTTCACGTCAGGTGATCTGGAGGAAAGTCTGTGACAGTCAGCACTCCTCAGTCTTCAAGTAGATCTTGCAAAGCTTTGAGGAGTGTTTGGGCTCATTATGAGGCTGAAATATGAAGTCGATTTGTTGCCGGTGTTTAGCTCAAGTGTTCGAAAACCACCCCAGACTTTAATATTGCCACCACCACGTTTCACTGGAGGTTTGACACAATGCAGTATTTTTGTCTCACGTTTGTCTCCTCTACACCCATCTGTTTGTGAGAATATTCTTAAACTTCGATTCATCGGTAAACTTCGGAACATCAGAACTTTTTTCCAGCCAGTCTACTGTGAACTGCTGGTATGTCTTAACCTACCCCCAACTATTTGGCCTTGCTTCCCCTCCTGAGAAAGGGTGTAGAAACTACTATGTGTTCGCTGAGATCAGCTTTCTTTTGTCAGGGCTTTTGCTTGCATTCTTTATTTAGCAAATTCAGTATCCATGATAAAGATGCTCTTCTATTTCCTGGTGAAAAAAGCTTGGTGTATTGATCTTCAATTTGACTTCACTTAGCTGTGATGTTATGTTTCCCACTATTACAATGTGTTTTCTGTTGGAAACTCGAGGCATGGCAATATTTATAACAGGTGAACAATGGCTGCAATTTGATTTACTTCTTCCTCTGGTGAGTAGTTCAAATCCATGTGTCATGTGAACATTCAGTGGACATACAGCTCAAGGAAATCTGACCTTTTGGGGGAAGGAGTTATCATCTCCATTGCCACAAATTTGCCATTTAATTGTAGTTCTTTCATATTATTTTCCGTTTTACATGAATGTATGATGGATTTTCAATGTGTTCTCAGACTTCTGTACCACATCATACATATATGTGTGTGTATTTATATAGATATAGATATAGATATAGATGAATAGTGAGATAGAGAAAGAAAGAGAGTGGAGAGAGAGATAAGCAGATATATAACGCAATTTTTACAGTAACAGAATATTACAGGACTCAATGCTAATACTGCCAAAAAACATCCAGTCCAATTACATTCCAGTATGTTTGGCCGCCTTTCCAAAGACTCCAATTTCATTCAATAAGTGTCTTGGCACAAGGAATCATTTCATTGCCCTGATCTGAACAAATGCAATCTGAAGCTTTCACTTGTCCACCACAGGTTGTACGGTACAGGGATGTGCACTCAGTGGGATAGACTAAGCTATATCCAACACACTATCTATCCATATTTTATAATGTAATTATTGTATGTGCACAATAACTAAACTAGATCAAATTTGCTATTGAAATTAGGCAAAATATTGACATTGCCTTTGTGGATTACACTGGAGTAGATCTAGTTTAACCTAATCAGATGTGACCTATAATTTCATTTGAAATCCAATCCATTGTAGGTACCGTCCTACAGGATACTTTCTCTCTCATAGTGGAATCATGGATAACATTTTGGCTAAAGAGTGTAAACGACCAAGTTTGCAACAAAAAAGAAAGTAATGCTCATTTGTAAGAACATTTATGTCTAACCTCGGCAAGATGCCCCGTGAGGACATGACCTGAATCCCATCCTCTTCATCATGCAGAACAGAGTGCAGGAATTTCCATCGATAATCAAGTGATCCCCAGAATATGCTTTCACAAAGCCCTAACCTGCAAGGAGCTGACGCCAGCCAAAAAAGAATTCTGCATCATTAACTGGAATGAAAGACGGCAGAAAATACAGCTACTTAAAAAGACTGCTAGCTTTGCAGACGAGCCAACATCATACTTCCACCAACGCACTAGACGACCAAAACAGGTTTAGCATTGTTGTCATTGTAATAAATAAGACCTAGAAGCAGCTGTCATCCATTTATTCATTTACTTTGATAAGGTTCACCTTGCTCTGCAAACTTCCAGGAACTGAATATGAACCAAAATGTTCTAAGTATGTTGAATATCAATTAATCTGAGCTTCAAATGGCATCTGTCTGCAGGATGTGCAATATGCAGATATTGACTACATGGAGCGTCAGCTGAACTTTGTCCTGGACAAAGACTTTGCAGGACTGCCTGCCCTGGTTGACAAAATGCGAGCACAAGGCATGAGATTCATCTTCATTCTGGTATTGACATTTTTTGTAAAATATTAACTGACATGAGCAAATAGAGCTGCTGTAAATATTATTTTGAAGATATTTAAAGCATATATTTGTAAAAGATGAATATCAAATTACTGAATGACACCGGCCAGTCTTTACTGCAGTATACACAAGATTTGTGTGTAATTCCAGGATCCTGCCATCTCAGGCAATGAGACAGAATATTACCCTGCCTTTGAGAGAGGACAAGCAGCGGATATCTTCATCAAATGGCCCAAAGAGCTCAGTGATGAAATTGTGTGGGGCAAGGTAAGAGGGAATGGATGGCCAAGCCAAGTCAACCAGCACTCAAGCATGTATGATTGAAAGCAAAGAAGAAAATTGTTTTGCATGGTGTGTGGTGATGTGTTTTGTAACTTTTTTCTACAGGTCTGGCCCGATTACCCCAATGTTACAGTAAATGGGTCACTGGACTGGGATACCCAAGTAGAGGTAAAATAATTTCTATATTCACCTTGCCAACATACAGCTCTTCCAAGCTTCCAACATATTGGGACATATGTCTAAACATTACAAATACAGATAAGTCATGAATAAATGTTTGAGATCTTAGCATTTCATTTCCTGATCATTTCACTGTCCCATTTCCAGCTCTACAGGTCCTACACTGCATTCCCAGACTTTTTCCGCAATGAAACAGCAAGATGGTGGCATCAAGAAATCAAGGATTTCTATAACAATACCATGAAGTTTGATGGCATTTGGATTGTGAGTGTCCAGGAGGAGAACATTCTAATAAACTGATATTATTTGCATTCCCCTCTCATTCTAGTTGATTTTAAATTTCTTTCACTCTCATCACCTACACTCTGTCTTGATCTGAAGGACATGAACGAGCCTGCCAGTTTTGTCCACGGCACAGTTGGAGGGAATTGTCTTGGTAATCCACTTCTAGAGAACCCTCCGTACATGCCACGTAAGACACACAGCTTTTGTTTGTCTGCTTGTGTTATGAGTAGGTTCATTCATCTATAATATCGGTATGCATTTAACTGTATGTTTGTGCACCCTAAAGCCCTGGAGTCTCAACACATGGGCTTAAACCACAAGACTCTGTGCATGAACAGCGAGCAGATACTTAGCGACGGGAAGAGAGTCAAACACTATGATGTCCACAGCCTCTATGGCTGGTCCCACTCCAAGCCCACATATGAGTAAGTGAATATTCTTTAGCGCAGTTATGCTTGCTTTCCTGCATCAGTTTCTATTTTGCTTTGGGTGGTACAAGGTGATATGAGGCCAGGTACTATTTGTTATTGTAACATTTCAAATGCAGCAACTAGGCCACACCGTCTAAGAGATGTGAATCAAGATATTTTTTATATTGCCCAATGAACTAGACTACACTTGGAAGCAGACAAATTAGCGTAATCTAAACCCCGCAATCTGAACACAGTCAAATTGCCTATACGTGAAGAGTAAAAAAGACAGAAAGCTATCATTGCAAAAGCATTTGACTGAAAATCCAACCACAGGAGATACAGAACTGATACCTTCCAGCCAGAAATATGGTTTCCTCAAATCTTTATGATAATAACTGTCAGTGTAAGTACACTGATCCTTGTGGTAAAACATTCTTGTCACCACAGGGAGGCCAGACTGCAGAGTTAGCCACAGAAACGTCTGCAGATGCTTGAGCCATGAGCCCAGTTGCTTTAGCTTAGGAATGGTTTTATTTTGTCACTGTGGCTCTGAATAATTCCTGATGGGATTTTACAATAATGACAATGAATAAACTTGAATGAAAGAAGACACATTAATTCCGGAGTCTCTCTTCTCTGTGCAGTTCCCTAAAGGAGGTGACAGGTAAAAGAGGCATTGTGGTGACCAGGTCCACTTACCCCTCCAGTGGAAAATGGGTTGGACATTGGCTGGGAGACAACTATGCCGGCTGGGACCAGCTATCCAAATCCATTATTGGTACATATAGACTCATCGTTATTGTACTCTTTTAGGATGAAATATCACACATGCTTGCAATCTGTGCAACAGAGAAAAGTGAAACGAATCTTTAACTTTCCATTTTCCTTTTTGTGCTACAGGTATGATGGAGTTCAGCCTGTTTGGCATCTCTTACGTAAGTATCATCGTCTCATCCTTGTTTTGACAAGACATAATCTTATTGATGTGACCTTGTCCTCTCTAAATAGATTACATCGGCCTGAGTGATGTTATTTTGTTTGCTTGACCCTCTGATCAAAGGACATCTTGAAATACAATATGAGGCCTGTCATTACAAGCCTCACCCCAACCAAGAAGCCTGGTGCTAGTCCGTCATGACATATAAAAATTGGTTACTAATAGTGTTGTCTTCATTGAAACTCACATTTCTACAATGCTCTCCTGGATTTCTCTGTCTTGTTTGCCCCCTTTGTCTTTGTATTTATTTCTGTCTCTTACTCTCCCGCACATATCGTCCTTCTGTCATTTCTCATCTTCTCAGTGAGTCTAATAATAATTACAATCGGACACCTTATTGATCCTTATATAGAGCGTTATTTGCATGCCCCTAGCTCAGCCACAGGGTCAAATACATAATGCACAAGGACACCTCAGTAACATGATGCTTGCAGCAAAAGTAACGTGACCTGAGTTCCTATGGTTGCTTTCCTGATGCCCATGTTTCCTCTTTCTGTCCATCTCTGTCCTACCACATACATACACCCATGCTCTTTGTCCATGGCTCTCTTTCAGACTGGGGCAGACATATGTGGGTTCTTCAATCCAGCCGAGTACGAGATGTGTCTTCGCTGGATGCAGCTGGGTGCCTTCTATCCATACTCACGCAACCACAATGGCCTGGGTAACCCGGTGAGTGAATTAAAAACATTCTCACGTAGAGATGTGGACTCTTAAATCAGCTTCCGTTCTTCATTTGAGGATGTTCGTTTCATGCTAAGAGCCAAAACTTCTCGTCTAAGATGCTTCCTCTTGGATGAGAGGGGAAATGAGCCAAAAAGAGAAATCCGTTTAGAGTATTATGAAATGGATGTGCAAATTTTTTGCACACAACAGGCTGGGAAAGACACAACGGTCATTTAGAGCTGGTCACTAACATTTAGGTATTTCCTAGAAGTCTCACCAGAGTCTGAGAAATAACTGTGGAAACTCAACTTGCATGTGTTTTCTAACATCCCTAGTGTATGTACTGCAAGGAAGATTTCCATTTTTCATTCTGCTACTGTCATTGCGATAGTGGTGGTGCAAAATACAGCCCAGCTTCACATGAAATGACAAATAGCTACATTGGTCTTCAGTCCAAAACATATTATTGTATATAAATGTAAAATTGTGAGATGGTTCTGTTTTTTAGGGGCTATTCTTGTGGTGAAACCCATCAAAAATCTTGCAACCTAGGAAACAACTCAGTGATGGGAGACACCATGATCTTTTCCAAACCCTGACCAAACAATTTTGGTGCCTGAACTTAACCAAGTAGTTTAGTTGTGTAAACAAAAGAAAACAGCAACTGAAAACGACAGAAAACAGCAACAACGGCAGATGAAAACAATACAAAGAAAGAATAGTCCACCATGGCACTCCAGTTTCGAGATTGAAAGTACTGAGGTCAATGAAACCACCACATATGCAATTTTCTAATTTGGAAATTGTTGCTTGTTTTATGTACAAAAGAAAGAAATCTCGAGTCATGTGAAATGATTGCAAGCCAATACAAAATAATTGGCAGTTTTCTTATTTTTATTGTGAAAATGTGTTGTTGCACTGTGGACCAACATACAGTAGCTATTACACATTTTGGTATGAGACTGTTTTGTAAAATAACAATATTCAGAGCAACATTTTAGTTCCTTAAACCACAGGATACAATACACACCAAAATGACATCAGTCCACAGGCTTCATGACAGCTGAGACAGTATAACCTTAAAGCTAAGATAGTCCATCACTCCACTAAAGTGACTTTGGCTTATTAAATCTGGTAACACTATGCAAAGATTGCATATGTAATGATGTAATGTAATGATGATTTCCAAATATATACCACTTTTAACAATCATTATTCTAATACTAAAGTGCTAAATGAGTGAAAAGAAAATGAAAAAGGAACACATTTTCAATAACAATATTTTCGTGCTTAGATATCTGTTTTTGTTTATCTGGAGAAAGGAGACTGTGTTTTCCAAGGAATTAATTATTCTCCTTCAGCTCAAGTTTATCCAGTGAACATGTTTTGCTCATTTAGACGGCAACTACTTAGGCTAAAACTCTGCAAAAAGGAGCTTATTGCTTTCAAAAGGTATAAGAGCTGAATCCCATGGCCTGAAATGACACCAAGTGCTAGTGCTCACTACATCTCAAATTTACTTTAGCAAGCATGTGCTCTGAAAATATGGGGTCAAGTTGTAAAACTTTTTTACCTCTCCTTCCATCAACTTCTATTGTTTGCAAAAAAAAATGCAAAATCAGTTTCTTTCTGTTTCCTTTGCCACCTCTCTCTTAATCTGTGTCTGACATACATACACACCCACACAAACACACAAAAAGATAGACCTGTTTGGCGGTGTAGTGTCGGTGGCATTCATTCTAGTGGTGACCTTTAAGAGCGTTGGAACACATCTGAGAAATCCAATAACGCCCGTCCGGAGATCGATCCCACGAGGCGAAATTTCTCTGCACTGGAGTCTGCAATACTAGACAGGACACACTTGTGAGTGTGTGTGTATGTGGGTGTGTGTTTGCGCATGTGTCGGTGCCTGTGCTTTTTAACGACATGGAGTGGGGATATAATTGAATTCTCAAGGTGATCTGGGCACCATTGCACACCACCTAACCTCCACTCCACACACACACACACGCCCCATGATTCCAATCATTTAATAATGGCTTGCAAATGGGTGTTTAAACATGGGTAAAACTGACAGAAAAGAGCACACACACGGCAGGAGAGGGCGGCGCAAAATGACAGTTTGAGAGGAAGAGGTAAAGTCAGGGAGACGAAAAGCAAGAGGGATAGAGAGAGAAAGGATGAGGGAACAGTAATTATACCAAATATGAGGAAAAAAAGAACAGAATCATTGAGCAGAAAAATACTGACACGCAAATATAGATAAAGGAATCAGGACATGAAGAGAAGTTCGTGGGCTGTGAGACCGAAAAAGAGAAAACTAATATGAGGGGTAAAATTGGTGGGAA
The DNA here is from genome assembly GCA_900302755.1 of Chromis chromis. Lineage (NCBI taxonomy): Eukaryota > Metazoa > Chordata > Actinopteri > Pomacentridae > Chromis > Chromis chromis. The sequence goes on along the minus strand of OMNN01000775.1, from coordinate 15,543 downwards.
ATAGAACAAGATGGCAATTTAGCAAGTGAAATACTGGTGACACAGGGTAGTAATAAGGATGTGAGAGGCAGGACAAGGCTGAATAAACAATTTACCGATTTTGAAACAATCAAGTTAGAAAAGCGATGTGTGGCAGGACGGGAGGGAAAAATACACAAACCACCGCTGAGAGATGGGAGCAAAGGAAACCAAGGTCAGCTATTTATGTAGTCTATACTGTAAAAAACAGTATTTTTTACCCCCAGTCAGCCATATAAAATCCCTAATCATCCGACAGTTAGCGACTGTAACCTCCAGTCTGCTTAACAAGGCATTTGACAACAAAATATTAACACCACAAACCAGACTGGAGGGTACACAAGGTCAGAGACAGTGGAGAGAGGAAAAAAGGACGAGAGTTTTTGCAGAGTCATTCCCAGAGCTCTGTCACGCCTAGTGTCTCTTTGCCCTCAGACAACTTTCAGTGTTGACCTCGAGATAATTTCACTGCACCAGCAATATACTGCAGTGTCCACAGTCATATCAGAACAAATTAATTAAACAAGATATATATTCCACAGCAAGCCTGGCTTCGGCAGCCCAGTCATATTGGAGGCATGTATATTGTCATTCACCCAAAGGGACATATTATTGTTCATCTAAATGTATTTTCTTTTACTGATGCGAGCTCTGCAATGCAAAACAGAAGCTCAAAGGTTTATGAGATAGGGTGAGGGAGTAGATTCCAGACAGATAAATGAAGAGAAGCAGAGGAGAGAGAAAATGAGAGGGGCTGACACCGCCAGATAACCTTGTTTTTTGTATGTGCGCACGTACGTACATATCTGTCTACAATCGGCATGTATCAGAAGGCCTTTTGCCACTATAAATGTGGCCATAAATTAGATGAATTCATAAGATGGATTCTCTGTCTCCTTCTCACTTCTCTCGTATCTCTTCATCTGTGTAAAACCAGATGAGGGATTGATGAAAAGTCTACCTTGAGGGCCCAACAGACCTGTGGTATAACTGTCAGGTCATCCAAGATTTGCAGGAGTGAATGTTAAAAAGTACAAGTTTTTTGGAGATTATCCGAACACTTGGATTAATTAGCACGTCTGTAGCCTAGGTCGGGCCTACACAGCAGAGCTCTCTGATAGGCACATGGGGGAGACAGTGAGAAAGGCTCAGCTTCCTGATTCGAGCAACATACGACACCCTACCCTGTCCCCGAAACCTCCACCTATAGTTTGGCGCGGAAGAGTCCTGCCCCCTCTGCAACACCATCAATGCTAACCTCCAACACATGCTGTCGGGCTGCAAGACGGCGTTGTCTCAGGGGCGCTACAGATGGCGACATGATGCTGTGCTGAGGAAGCTGGCAGAGGTGGCAGAGTCATGCAGACAGGGAGCAAACAGCAGACCTGTCGCTCCAACAACTCGTTCCATCCAGTTTACGAGGGCAGGAGAGAACATTAACACCCCCCAAGTGAAAGACACCGCTAGACTTCTCTCACCTGGCAATGAGTGGAGCATGAGAGTCGATCTGGGGAAGCAGCTCCAGTTCCTCAGGGAGATCACAGAAACATCTCTCCGGCCAGATCTAGATTGTGGTCTGCAGCCAGCAAGACAGTCCTGCTGGTGGAACTCACTGCCCTGTGGGAGGAGGGTCTAGAGGCTGCCCACGAGCAGAGACGTGCAAAGTACTCAGACCTGGCAGCGGAGTGCAGGGAGGCCGGCTGGAAGGCTGTCATATGCCCTGTGGAAGTGGGGTGTAGGGCCTTCGTTGGCACGTCAACCATCCGTCTACTACGCAGCATCGGATGCACAGGAGCGCAACAACGACAGGCGGTCAAAGAGCTGGCTGAAGAGGCTGAGAAAAGCAGCTTCTGGTTGTGGCTGAGGAGGAAAAGTAGGAGTTGGGGGACAACAACACCTAGGGCATCAGAAGGGGTTGGCAGGGAGAGATCCCAGCCATCGCTCCACCACCAGGAGATGTTCCGGGGTTAAAGGAGCGAAACATCAAAGATCGGTACTCCCCAGCTGATGACCCGTACACCAAACCTCAGGTTTATTCATGTTTACATCCCATGAATAAAGTGTCACAGACTGTAGGACTCAATTTAGTAGTTAGTTGAATTATCAGTTCATCTACAAATTATTATTTTGATTTACTGATAAATCATTTAGTCCACAGAACACCACAAACAGTGGAAAATGCCCAGGGGGTCTTTAAAATACCTGCTTTGCCCAAGCAACAGTTTAAGACTTAAATATATTTTTCAGAAAAAACAGCAAACCCTGCCATTTAAAATGTTGAAAGCAAAAATGTTTCCCTTGCCATTGGAAGCTAAGAGAACAAAGCACAAAATAAACACATATGAGAGCAGAATAAGTTAAGTTATCTCTGAGATGTACTGCATGTCAGCGAATGAAGACACTACATCTGGAAATCCAAAATATAAGACAATGCATCCTCAGTTCTCCAGATCTTCCCACGATGACCCAACTGTTAACAACATGAGGCATTATCGCTTGAATAAAATAAAATGCTAGTTTTGTCAGCTGTCTAACCGGACCTGTTTGCTTCACAAGTGCAGCAGTAGTCAGTGGAGTTTCTGCACCGTTGAGGATCATCATTTGGAGTTCAGTAGTTTCTAAGGCATGTCTGAGCCCAGTTTTATATGAAGTCCTTGAAGTCTAGACACCAGCAAAGTGTGAAAGCAGCAATAATATTTGATCCAGGATCAGTTACCATCTGGCGTTGTTCAGAAGAACTGCATCAAATCCCAGCAAAGACATGAGCTGTTGGGTATAAACTCCACATATTTTGGTAAATCTTTAGTTTGCAGCTATGTATTTAATCTTACTATGATCACCAGTCCACATATTAATGGATATTTCCATATTTCCATCAAACTCCATAAAATTCCCAATTCCACCTATTTGGGGTTGGGACATTTTTTGAAGATGGCGGACGAGTCAGACACAACCACACTCCGAAATTACTGTGCTAGATATAGAAAATCTGTTCATCAAGACAGCCAAAATCCACACAATGTAGCCATGACTGTGATGCTATATAAATATTTATCAAGTGTTTCCATCTTAATTCATCGATAACTACAAATTCAAAAGGCTAATTCAACACTGCAGTCTGTCTTTCTTCCCACTTCCCTATTTACACTAATAACCCCACCAAACCCAACGGGAACCTGAAGCTTTACACAACAGAACTGCCCAAATATGGCCCTAAAACCCCAAAGATTTGTCTGGACTTCACACTGGGTTGTCAAACCTCAACAATATCTGCACGGCATTAACTCTGCACGTCTTCTTTCTAATTATTAAAGCAAGGCGAGCTCATATTCATCTGTTCGGAATCATTTAATCAGTCCCTGTCTGTCACGTTCATACCTGCTCACGACTTGGTATGATAATTGCTTCCTGGCGAACGCATCCGATTGTATGGCATGAGGGGGCAAAAGGAAGGTTACTGGGAAAAGGGAGGCAGGTAGAAGTCCAGGGTTTCCAGATAATTACAATCTTGTAAATTTCCTTGGAAAATTAAATGATAATCTGGTAAACTCCTTGGGTCATAAGATAATGGAAATGTTCAGTGTTCAATCATGTGCTGTTAGGCCTGTACTTAGTAAGCACTGCGCTACGGTTAATAACTATTATCAAATATGACCCAGCTAAACTGCAGCTGGGACGCAAATGTCTGTCATTTTATTGCTCTGTGTGATGATTTTTGATCATTATGTCGTATGACTTTTTAAAAAAATAATTTCTTATGCTGAAAAGACAGAAGGCTCATATACGCAAATTCGTGCTTAACTACGTAACACACTGAGCTACTGCATACACACAGTCATTTGCAAATGCAGCGCACACCATGACACACATACACACAGCATCACAGGGAGGAGCATATGGTGGTGACACGCTTCAGCTGAAAATCTTCATGATCCACTCTGTGTGTATGTGTGCGTGCGTGTGTGTGTGTGTGTGTGTGTGTGTGTGTGTGTGTGTTAGACTGATTATTGTCCTCACTACAGTTCCTGAAAATGAGCTAACACTTTTAGATTGGCCCACATTTACAAAAAAAGAAAAAGATGACAGTACACCATGCCCTCTTTTTCTGTCCTTGTCTCTAAAGGAGGCGCCACACTTGTTGCCAATTAACATTAGCTAAATGTCAGTACAGTGTATGACAGAACAGTCATTTAACCGGTCGTTCTTTTATTTCTGGCATATTACAAACTATCTAGTCTCTCTTCAAGTCTGGTAGCATGTTAAATCTAAATAGGGAATCAACACTGTGAACGCTATGACAAGAAAAATGCACTGTGTGTATTACTCATTGATACTCCACTGTGTGTATCTGCACTTGTAACTGAGAGAAATAGCCAGCACTTCATGTGTATGTACCGAAAGAGCAAATCTTTTTTACTCCACCGAGTGCTTGTCTCCAGATACATATAAATAATCTCAGTCAGTGGATGTTTTATTTTGACTTTTCTGCATTTAGCATCACCTCGAAAAAGGTGGCTCACCTAGATGTCAGACAGATAAACTGAATGATTCAGGGAATACCGCTAAAAAAAAGGTTTTGAAAAATTCAGTCTTCATCACCAAGTGTGCACTGCTAATTGGCAGGTCGGTGAAGCTTTAGACTTTTTCGCATGCAGGAGCATTGTGCAGGGTGCTCCAGTGAGAGTGGAAGAGTTTGCATTTTTGTCTGATTAAAACCAAAACCCAAGAGGAAGGTGTAAGGAATGAAATAAACGACGTGTTTATCTGCCCTACCCTAAGATGCAATATTGGAGTTTTTTTTCTAACTCCACTGTATTACTGCACTACTTGGTGGCAATGGTTGATTTATGTTTATCCATGTGGGGGACAAACCAACACACACAGACACCAATTGACAACAATGGGGATGGCATCACCCCTCATTCCCCCTCAAATCGCCTACTGGGGTCGTAGTTCATGTTTTTAAAAAGCCTATTACTAGCATGTCCACTGTTTAGTATTTTTTCACTGTGTGTAAGCTGTCCCTCAAGAGTAGGTAATGCTCTCATGGTCTTTTATTGGATTTGGGGATGCTTACACTCTAGCAGCTCCAAATGTTGTTCCACAACATAATCGAACACATCAGTTAGTCCTCATTGTAAGTCCTCTTTTTCTGTCATGACGTTAAAATGAAAACAGCCACATAATGTTGTGCTAGAACAAAATATAAAATATCCATATTTGAATATACACTGATCAGCCACAACATTATGACCACTGACAGGTGAAGTGAATAACATTGATCATATTGGTACTATGTGGTCTTATGTGTATACTATGTGGTATAATGTTATTCCTGATTGGTGTAAATCTTAATATATAGATAAATTGTGTATTCATGCTCATGACGGGGACTAACCAGCTTTATACCACACTGCAAGAACAGTGCTGTTTCTTTAGTTGTGTCCTCTGCAAGAATGTTCACTGGTGGCCAGACCACAGGTTCTTAATGGGGTTTAAGTCAGTCAACATGTCATACATAACAACAAGTGATTTAGACAGACTACTACTAGTATTACTAGTACCAATTTATTTTTACCCTTCGTTTACCATTCGTATTTTTTCATTCTTTCTGTGTTAGCGACAAGATCCTGTTGCTTGGAATTCCACCTTTGCCGAGATATCCCGGGACGTCCTGAATATCCGCTACACCCTGCTGCCCTACCTGTACACCCTGATGTATGAGGCGCATACTAAAGGAAGCACCGTAGTCAGACCGCTGTTGCACGAGTAAGCACGAATACACAGCACACACGGTTCTCATCCTTTCTGCTAAAATCATGGCTCTAATATTTGATAAAGACACTTAATCACATAATTTAGTGTTTCCTCATGTGGATCTTTTATCCTGATCACTGGCAAGATAACCTGATTTTATACCACATTGCTTCTCATTAGTGTGCAGAATATCACATGTGGTAGTTGCTGGACTACAAATCAATTTAGCTTTCGTCTGAGCACTTGAACACATTCTCGGCACCACTCTGTTGTTATGGCCAACTATGTAATTATCAACTGGTTGGATCACATCAACACCAACCTTATCAACTAAGCAATGTAAGGTGGGCTAGTTTGACAAATTTGCTCATTAGAATAACTTGACAGGGTAAGAAAATTAGAAGCGTCTTCCCCGCCACAGCGGCTGCCACGAAAAAGCCCTCGAGCAAGGCACTTCAATTCCAGCGAGACTGCATAGACGCCAACCGCAAGACGACTGTGGCTGCACTTGGCAGCTCCCAGATGTGAATGTGTGAAATTGTAAGGAAAAAAAAGACATATTTATTCATTTTAAGAGACTCTTATAAAGTCACAGATGGTATTAAAGGAGCTGGCAGGGTGAGTCTGGCAGGGTTATTTGGCTTGCATACCATTGAATTCTGCATGAGTATTTGAACAGTCATCTGGGCTGAGGACACATAAGAGAACGTTAGCAATGCATTTTTTCAGTCGGGCCTAATAGCTTCCATGCTGGTCTGTCGCAGGTTTGTGGAAGACAAAAGAACATGGGAGATATACAAACAATTCCTCTGGGGGCCTGCCCTACTTATCACCCCTGCACTAGAAAAGGTACGTGCACGCATACATGCACACTGTTTTGTCTGTATTTATCTTCCTTTTGGCTGGACTCATTCTTTTTAACACATTTCCTTACTGACAGGGAGCAACGAGGGTGTATAGCTATATACCTAACGCCCGCTGGTATGACTACTACACGGTGAGTCCCCGTCTGTGATAACAAGGAAATAATTAGAAAGACAAAGTTTCCATTGAACCCAAAGAAACCCTATCTTTTCCAATGCATTGCAGAAATACTGCAGATGAAAATGAACCTGAAAACACATCTGAGTTGCTGATGAGATGAACTTAAATTTTGTGCATCACATACTGAGTTGAAGAAACAAAGCGCTGCATCGTGCTGTGTCTGAAAATAAATTTCAGAAATATGTAACAAAAAATTAAAGTATTTGGCTACATCATTGAGAAGTTGCAGCCCAACACATGCAGAAGGCACCTTAATGACAAAAACAAACTTGCTCCGTCTCCTTCTAGCTAGGGGAAACCCCATCTGTTAGACAGCATCATAAACACAAACAAAAAAACGTGAAAGCTGGAAGAGAAAGACAGAGGGGTAAAGTGGAAAATCTGGAAAGAAAGAAGTTTGCAAATGGTTCTGAAATCTGTCAGACTATCTTAACAGTGTTCCTACATAGGACTTTAAGTTAATTACCTGCAATATTTCAAGGACTTTAATAGCAGGTGCTTGTTGTTGCTTCCATCAGGCCACAGAAGTAGAGGTACGGGGCGGAAATTATTATTTGGATACACCCATTGACCATATTAACCTTCATATCAGAGGAGGATACATCTTACCCTGGCAGAAACCGGAGAGCACTACACGTGACAGGTGGGTGCACTCATAAACCTTGTCTGACACAGCTGTTGGTCTTGTGTGTCGTGTGAAGTGTGTGTTTGTTTCTGTGCCTATAAGTTAGGGTGGTGGAAAGTATCACTGCAGTCAAACAGATATGACCATCATGGCAGGTACACCGATCAGCCACAACATTATGACCACAAGCCAGAGTACCCAAAGGATCCACTGCCAACGTCCTGGTGCTAGACCCCATAAGACACCCTGAGAGGTCCTCTTGTCCATGCCCAATGGTTCAGAGCATTTTTGACCACATAAGGGGGACCAACACAATATTAGGCAGGTGGTCATAATGTAATGCCTGATTGGTGTATATTGTCATTCATCACCAACATTAATCAAAATAAGGGCTGCCTATATGATTATCAGTGCCTGCTCAGGAAGTTGGCAGTGAGGATGAGAGAGAGAGACAATCGGGTGGTAATGTGTGCTCGAGCCACAGTGACATCAGGTGGATCCCCCCAGCAGGAATGTTAATGTATTTGTTCTCAGCAGCAGGTATAAATAGACACTGCCCTTCAGCAATCTGCTACAAGACTCTCTGTCCCTCTTGATTCAGTCGGAGGAATCCTTTAGGACTGATCGTCGCCCTGAGTGACGGCGGAACTGCTGACGGGTCGTTCTTCTGGGATGACGGAGAAGGTATAGGTAAGTAAGAGGTCACTCGTCAATGCGCACACATACACACACAGACACACAGAATAGCATGTTATGTCATGTTTTGTTCATGTATTTATGGAGTGACTGTTTATGATAGTCATGAGTTGAGGCCTGATTCTCTGCCTTCCGCTATTGATACCATGAGGCTGACATCTGTGGTTTTCATTCATGGTTCAGAGTTTCTCTGCAACTATTGGATGCACTGACATGAAATCTAAAACAAATGTGAATTTCTCACCAACAATGATTTCAAAAAAGTAATTTCTAATTTGTCCACAGCTTCAACTAATGACCACTAACAACATTCCCCATTACCCTCACCTGTACTTTTTTAGTGCTAGTGAGTGAAAACCTCAGCATGTTGGCATTATCATTGTGTGTCTGTCAGAAGGCTAGCACCATTTAGCATAAAACACAGCTGAGTCTAAGTAGAGCCTCACAGAACCGCAAGCATCACTGTAGACTTTAAGTGTTAAATGCAAATATTGAAAATAAGAAACTAAGAATAAGAAAATGCTGATTTTAGAACCTGATCCTGTCCATGTCTGTCTGGACTCATATTCTATGTAGTGAAGACTTTGAAGCCTGCACGTTTATTGAGAGAAACAAAAGACAAATCCCTTGTATGTGTTCACATGCCTGGACAATAAATCAGATTCGTAGCCATGATAAAAAATAACATAACATTCTAAACCATGGATGCTTCACACAGATCTTCAACTTGGCAGCACAGAGGACCTATAGAATCACCACAGTTTCGATGTGGACACCCTCGATTAGTATCAACAATCCAGTACCTGACCAAATGTGAAATACAGTCACAATCTCTCCTTCTGTTTCTGAGTTGTGGCATTAAAGAGAAAGTATTTTTGCAGAATGTTATTATGCCACAGTGAAGGTCATCATTTCGGAAAACATTTGTATAAAATTTTGTATAATTAATTTATGAATTATTGAGTTATGACTTTAAAAAAAAGTGTTTTGTGAGGTCACAGTAATCTTTAACCACCAAATTCGAATAATTTCATCCTTGAGTCCCAGTGAACGTTTGTGCCAAATTCAAAGAAATTCCCTCAAAGCCTCACGAGACATCACATTCACAAGAAAGGGTTGGACGAATGTATGAGACAAATGTATGGGCAAACATACACTATCAGCCACAACATTATAACCACTGACAGGTGAAGTGAATAACATTGATCATATTGGTACTATCCGTGTTGATGAGACTTAGACACCCAAATAAACATTGTCCCAGAACAAGAACACTCCCTCATGCCATTTGCATGAGAGAGTGTGTAATAATGTTATGAGGTGGTCATAATGTTATGCCTGATCGGTGTATATATATGTACGGAAAACCCCAAAACATAATGTCTCCAGGCACAACTGTCACCAGCTACAGATGTATATAAAAGCTGGAGGCTTAGATAAGAAAGATCTGGACTGGTTACAACTAGCAACCAGCTTCGATGGATGACAAGTTGGTGTGCAAATCAACAAACAAAAAAAAGTTATTTTTATTGTGTGATTTACAAGTGAAAATACCAGAGTTGGTGTATAAATGACATCTGACTGAATTTGCATTACCTTTTACCCCAGTACAGTACAATGCTCATGTACAGTATGAGGAAGCACATGGGATTATTTTCACTGAATATGGATTTCTTTATGGAGACGCAGTCGACTGCAACACAGTCTTTCACCACTTTCTCACTCATTCTTACACACACACACACAGACACACACACACACCAACAGTCTCTGAAGTGCCTCTGTGAGGAGATGCACTCCTCTGTGAAAGGCATGTTTGTGTTGGGACAAAGGAGATAGAGAGCGATTGAGGAATGCAGAGAAGGGGAGTGACAGAAACTATTACAGTAATTCCTCGTGTCGCTGCCTGGAGATATGCTCTCCATCACTCCTCTTTTATCTGGTCCCTCGCTCGTCTCTTCTGCGTCTCCCCGTCTGTCTGCCATGTACTGTAGCCTCCCTGTGTTTTTCTTGTTTGCTTTGCCTCTCGATACCGCACCTGCTTACCTGTATTATCTGCTTTTTTTTTTTTTTTTAATTCTGCATGTTTTAGCTATTCACTCTGCTGCCAGTCAGGCTGAGTCATCTGTGCGTTACTCATTCATCAGCTATTCCCACATTCATTCAACCTGTTGTATATTCTCTCATCCGTGCAGCCAATTAATTATTCAGACTTTCATACAGTTAAGCAGCAAAGCTAGTTTACTTATATTACTGCCCTTATTCGATTATTTGCCCATCTAGTCAGCCATGATGCAATTTGTAAATGTGTCTACTAATGAGTCACTTACATGACTTTTTTCATACCTCATCAGATGATCATATGAATATTAACTCAATTTCTCTTGCTCACCATCTCTCTGTCCCTGTCATTCGTTCATGTGATCACACACCAATTGACTCTTATTTTCTCTCCTCAGATACGGTGCAGAAAAACCAATATCTCCTGGCTTCCTTTAGCGCAGCAGCGGTGAGTTCAAGGGCCAACTACATCTATGTCACATCTCTTTTTTTTCTTTATCATCATCATTGTTATCATGCAAGATTGACAACTAAGCCTAGGCGTTACCGTTCGACGGGGCTGTTAGGCGGATGTCAAATGCTAACTGTCGGAAACCATTAGCAAAGGATCTGTCTATAATTCCGGGGTGGTGATTTGAGTTTAGCTTTTAACACCTTTGTGTTAAAGTTCTCACTTTAAAAAATCATTTGACACCTCTATCAAAATAATGACACAAGTGCTTTAAGGTGTTAAATCATTCAATATTGGCACTATTATAATCACCTGAAAGACGGTGACCTTTTATTAAACTTTAACCATAATATGAAAAATCTTAAACAATAGCCATTTACTTCTTTAATGCAACCTAAATAGTAAAGAGGATTTACACACACAGATGGCAAAGCTTTTTATTGGTGTGCTCCGATTTTATCGTCTTGCTCTCCTTGTTGCTTGTGATGTACAATTCAGCAGCGCATGTCAGGTGACAATAATATAAAACGATTTTACAATTCTAAGAGGGAACAATAGGAAAATAGATGATGTAGGGCACTGCTGAGTCAATTTGTTGAGTTGAAAGATGCTACAGGCGAAATAGAATTCTAAAGAGTCTCTGTTTCGTGCCATCACCAAGCCAGCAGCCCTAACAAAGCCACAATGTAATTTTGATCTTTTTTTGTGTGTGCATGCAGCTGTTTGGTATTTCTGTGGCTGAAAACTAGCATGCACACACAGAGGTGACTGGAGTGGAATAACCGCGGTTGTGTTATGCAGATCACAGAGTATTTCTGGTGGTTGTTTTAGCACGAAATTGCACTTACATTTGTGCCTGCTCAGACAACCTTTTATCACAAACAGCAGCACAAAGAGCAATTTTAGGGTTTTAGCTGGCAAAAGCACAAACACAGAGTTCAAAATTAGAGGATCCCTTTCATGTGCGCTACAGTGGGGAAGCTTTCAAAAATAATGCAATAAAAAGCTTTCATTTATCAATTAATTTCAGACAAAGTGCAGTAAATAATAACAGTATTCAAATCATTATGTGGTGTAAACATCATTTGCCTTTAAAATTAAGCTAAAAACAATTGGCAGGTAGGTTACCCCAAACATCTTGGAGAATTATTAAAGTTCTTCAGTGGATTTAGGCTGCCTCATTTGCTTTTGTCTTTTCATGTAATCCCAGACTGACTCCATGATGTTGAAATCACAGATGGTATGGTCTGTGGGGATAAAACCATCTGCTGCCAAACTCTCGTCACTTAAGATCGTTCTAGTCATAGACTGGCTGTATGTTTAGGGTCACTGTCATTCTGTAGAACCATTTTGGGGCCAATCAGAGAATTCCCTGATGGATGCGAGTCGAAACATCTAAGTACCTCAAACTTTTGCGTTGTACTTTATACTGGCTTGCCTCTTTCACTGACTACATATCTAGTTGTGTAAGAGAATACATCACCCAGTGGGACTAAAGCACACTGGTCCTTGATTATTATCAGTAATGCATTGTACACATGCATCAGAGAGGCTATGCGGGCTAAATTTTAAAATTCTGATTTCATGGCAACAAAAAATTATATGTTTCCAAAGCAGGCATTTCAGCTAGCCACAGAAAACCAACTGGTGATTTGATACCATTTCTAGTTAGTTAAAAGTTAAATGCCAGGCACAACACAACAATTTCAGCAAGAGTAAATGTTTGGTCATTGAGGAATTGTTCTTGTATTTCTTCCTTCTCTTCCCGGTTTGGTTAAATATAACAATATAATGCTGCGTTCCATGGGAACAGCAGAGCCACTAGAAGTAGAATGAAATGTCATTTGGGCAGCATGGCACAGCTACGATGTCAGAAATTATATAAAAAAGACACAAACAAAAGCTGAATGTCTTTGATTATTTGTTTTTACCAAAAAATACACACAAAAATGAGATCAATTGTACAATGTTTTTCCAAGTGCATTCTGGTTTTACCAATACTGGGGCTCTGCAGGCAAAAGAGAGATTATTTGACAAGCCTATATATATTTTAACAACCTAAACAAACCAGACGTTTTTCACACAACTCTGCACATCAACTCTAAAGAGATGTTTCACCATGCTTAATGTATCTTTCAACAACTTGCTCCTCTGCACACCATTTTGGAGCTATGCTGCACTAATTGTGTTGATCAGTGTTTAATTTTCTTCCCATCTCTGTTGTTGTATCTGCATATCTGTGTAAAGACAATCTGCAGTTCAGTTAAAGAGAATTTTTGTCTCATGACTCTTGGTTACAGCTGAGTCACTCATGGCTTTTCAGTTCTGCTGTGGAGCGCTTTTTTGTGTTTGTTTTTTACAGGATCTGATTAGTGGAAAACAGTTTTTGTCATTTTTTTAACTAGACACATGGAAAATTTCAAGCTCATTTTCGGTTGTTGTCCTGTACAGAAAGGTTGATCACACATAATGCATTCATAGACCGTCTGGAAGTTAAAAATATGACATTTCTGTCTGTTTTTAAAGGTTCTTTATAGAATAAATGGTGTCATTTTGGCACATTTTTAAAAAGAAAACACATATTTTAAACCTGCCAATGGGTTTTGGAGCTCAGAGAGTTAATTGATGCTAAAACTGTACAGTGCAAACTGATCAATACAACATCAGCTCTACCACTCCACCAACTTTGGATGCATGCATTTTTTGACTCTAAAAAACAGATAAAACAACAAATATTAAGTTGCACCTGGGTTCATACCTCTGCTGACACTGTGCAAGCAAAAAAATCGAGCCCTATGTTCAGGAAGAACCAAGTCCAACCAAGAACCAACCAGCCCACAGTTTGATCACAGTTTGAGACACACATGTCAGAAACTCCCTAATCGCTGGGACTAATGGGACTAACCCAGCTCCATTTGCCTTTTTGCCAGGCAAAAGCCCACAGTCACACATTAATGAACACACATTAAATCGCAAACGTACACACACAAACATTCATACATGCGCACGACTACGCTATACACATACAGCTGCCATAGCCAAACATCTGTGGCTGTCCTCTGCCTACCATCAGGCTCAATCCAAAGCAATTTCACACAGTGATAAAACAGGCACAGTGTCTGACAGCCAAAGAGGG
>OMNN01000772.1:0-15717 GCA_900302755.1 Chromis chromis | reverse complement strand
CACAAACTAAATCCATTTTGCATATAAGAGTCAGATATTGGCCGCCGTATAGCTCGCTGAGTTAAGGCGTTACCATGTGGGCGCAGGTCGCCAGCAGCGGTCATGAGTTCGAGTCCGGCTCAAGACCCTTTGCTGCATGTCTCTCTCCTCTATACCCCCTTTCACCCTGTCTCTCTCTATCAATAAAAATGGGAAAAACTCCCCAAAAAAATATATAAAAAAAAAAAAAAAAAAAAAGAGTCAGATATCATAAAACCTCCCAGAACAACTATCTGCCTGGTTAGATAGAAAGATTTTCACCAATACATGAAAAAACTGCAGAGGAATCTGTCAAAACCTAAATGTACAGAATTCTAAACAGGCATTAAATCGACTAAGTAATTCAGTATAATTCATATTGGTGCTATCTCGAACAATCCTACCATTTAGTTTTATCGCTAACATTAACATTTAGTTATGTTAGCGATACTAGCTAGTGAGTTTGCTTGCTTTTCAAGCATATGTGAGAAAAGTAGGAATTAGAAAAATAATAACAAATTATAAATGTATTGCCTCTTCAGCCACTGATGTTTGTCAAGTAGCCTTAAAACACGGAGTTCTTTGCCTCTGCTCTGTATCCACAAGATATTTGTGGATGTACAGTCACAAGCTTGTTTTATTGTTGTGTAGTCTCTTCAGTGCTTGGATATACATATAACTATAACCAACTGCCTTGCCCCTTTTTAAATACAATATCCTCCTCAGGCTAAAAATCATCCAGAGGCCATGCAGAGCCTTTGAAGTCTCCTCTCCTGTGTCTCTGTCTGCTTTAAACACCAGCATCTGGGCAGATGGAGCCCAGATGGACAGTAAAGTAGGGATGTCTTTAAAAATTCATGGCACTCACCATGATCAGGGTGAATGGAGGGGAGTTGGCATTAAACATTAAATTGCTCACACACACACACACACACACACACACATGTGCGAAGGGCGAAGGAATTGTTACAATCCAGCTGCCTCCCATCCGAGGCTTGTCGAGCCACTGCCAGAGGATGATGATGCTGATGATGAAGTTGCGCTGGACAGCATTGCCAGCGTTGGTCCCATGATGACATCACAGGCTGATGTCAAGCAGATGGGTGTGGTGATTAGACAGGCAGCTGAGAGGGGTATGCGTATTTGTGTTTTTGCATGTGTGGTGCGTGTGCGTGTCGGTGCGCATGTTAGGGCAGGGTGAAAGTATGCGGCGTCCTTTGGGGTTTTCTGCAGTCAGTCAGAGTTTTGGATGGACACTCACCATTACGTTTGTACTGGAGGAGGATAAGATTGAGGAAGAGAAGCAGAAGGAAGTGGAGGGGGAGGAGGAGGGAAAAGAGGAAAGAAGAGCAGGAAGGAAAAGGGTTGGGAGCAGTGATTTAGACATGGAAACAGTGAAAGAGAGCGAGAGACTTGAGACCGTGTTTCAGCAAAGTGTTTGTTACATTTTCCTTCTTTTTTATTTGTCTTTTAACTTTCATAGTTTTGACCACGTCTGTACTCACCAATTCTGAGATCTGGGAACATGTTGCATCTCTAACAAGCTTAGTGGCGTAAGAACCAACAACCACATACTAACATATTAATGGTTGCCATGTTCACCATCTTAGTTTAGTGTGCTGGCATGCAACATTTGCTAATAAACACAATAATGGAATTGGTTCTGCTGGTTTTTCACTAAAAAACAAAGTTCTGGTCTCAATGAGTATTTGATCTGATGGTGTTGAATGGAAAGGAATTAACACATCACCAAATTTTGCACAATTCAACCTTATCATGGAATGTCTTCACCAAATTTCATGTCAATCCCATCCAGTGGTTGTTGAAATATTTCTGTCTATTTCAGACAAACGAAGAGACTAACTAGCCGTGTCATATCAAATGCCATTCCATTAGCATGGTTAGAAAAAGGAAAGACATAGAGGAGGAGGAAAAAGAAGGGGAAACGCTACTGAGAATCTTCTGTTGCAATTAATGAAGATGCAAGCAAACATACTGAACGCAATAAGTGTGTTTCTCCTGTTGCGAGGTATGCAGGTCACTGGAAGCTTGTTATAAAGCTGTAATCAGTGACTGAGCTCAAAGGAAATCCAGAGCACCACATGTGATCGCATGTTTAATCTAATCTCTGTAGTCTCCCATGGACTCCAGAGGAGAGGGCTTTCCTTCTGCCTTATTTTTCCCTCTTTTGTCCCGTCGTTGAGGCAACCCCGGTGTAAATTCTTGGACTTTGTATGGCCTCCTTGTGGCAGTAAATTGCACGACAAACCTCCCACGCAGTCCACAAGCGATAAGAGCATATCAGCACCTGTAGCTGGTCGTAATTGGATGTTGTGACAACAGTGTAAGAGACACACAGTTGTATGGAGCTGACAGCATGTGAAATAAATTATATTATTATAGGAATGGGTAGAATGTAAGAAAAATAATGACAGTAGACAACCAGGTAGACAAACTTGTTTTCTCAAAATAGAGGAAAGGACAATGAGTCTTTATCAGATAACAGGCCAGCGATGAGTCATGTGTGGGTGAAAGTAGGCCAGTCTAAGAATGAGAGACACAGGTATTCAGGAGTGGGATGTTGCCATGGATTTAACCACGGATCATAACCTCACCTGTGTATTTGCACATTGTAGAATATTTATGGATGCTTGCGTCTATGATCATTTGTGTATGTGATTGTGAGAGTTGGCAAACTTTGAGGTTTGGATGGATGCAGCAGTTTCCAAAGATTTTCAACAATGAGCAGAGATCAAATTTCAATGCAGAAAGTGTAATAAGAGAGCAAGTTGTGACACCAGTTTCTCCCCAAGACATTTATTTATGTGTGGTCTGCTGTACCTAGTGTACAGACAAAACTTGATGTTGCTTTCACTGGCAGAGCTGAAACTGAAAGATCTATTCATCCATCTGCATTCTTATGCTTGTCCACGTCACTGGTAACATTTTACAGCTTGTCCTCGGGGATCCCAAAGTGTTCCCAGGTCAGATGAGATATGTAATCCCTCCAGTGAGTTCTGGGTCTACCCCGGGGTCTCCTCCCAGTTGCCGGGAAAACCCAGGAGGCTTCCTAATCAGATGCCCAAACCACCTCAGCTGGCTCCTCTCAACGCGAAGGAGCAGCGACTCTATTCCAAACTCCCTCCGGATATCCAAGTTTGTATTCATGATCTCATTCTTTTGGTGAGCTCAAGATCATGGGTTAGGGATGGAACGTAGACTGACCAGTCGGATCGAGAACTTTGCCTTCCGGTTCTGCTCTCTTTTCAACACAATGGTCCGATACAATACACGTGTTACTGCTGAAGCTGCACCAATCCATCTGTCCATTGCAAGCTCCACTTTCTTGTCACTTGTGAAAGACCCCAAGATACTCAACCCCTGGCATTGTAAAGTAAATCTAGGGACAAACGTCTGAAACTATCTCGCCAGTTTCAAAACTGAAGCTGTTCAACATATCTGAATAGATTCAAACCTTGTGCGCTCATTTGCCTTAATTTTTACACAGCAATCTGCTATTCATTTTTGCCACAGTGGGAGCAGCTTTTGAAATGGCTGAAAATATCAGAAATATGTTTGGGAGAGACTTAAATGCAAAGATGTTGTGGCTAACTCACGGTGTGTTCAGTGGTTGTATAAATTTTGTACATAATTTTATGTTGGGATGATTACATCCTCTTAAGCACAGTTGTATTCATTTGAATTGACCTGGATCTTTATTTCAGTCTTCACTAAGAAGATGAAAAAGACTGACCAAAAAGTACCAAAAACACAACAAACCAGCATGAGATGAAAAACTGGGATTTCTTGAAAGGTATATTTTACATCCTAATACGTACAGCTGCTGAGCTTATAGAGTACCATGAATGTGCCTTACATAATTTGGGGTTTGTTTTGCTGCCATGACGCAACTTCAAATATGGCCCCACAAACCCAGGAGGTTAGTTTATAGACATGTAATTTACTTTTATAAGCCCAGCTTTGGTTGTTGGGAGTCAAAGACGAAGAAAGAAAAATAAGTCTGCCAATGTTTGCATGGTCCACTTGAGAAACGCTGCGCAGCACAATGATAAAAGGTTATATGGGAAAACCCTGAAAACACAACTCTTCAGAGTGCATTTATGAATTTATTCTCAAAATTAAATGTGCGTGGATGGCTCACACTGAAACTGATATGTTATGGTCAACATACAGATTTAGTGATATGGTGCAGTCTGTGGGTATTTGGACAGTGATAAGAGTTTCATTGTTTTGGCTCTACTCCAGCAGTGTAGATATGAAATGAAACAATGACTGTGTGGTTGAAGTGTTGACTTTCAGTGTTAGGGGTGTTCACATCTTTACTGGAATATTTAAACACTTTAACCTGGTTGATTTTTATTTCAAATCCAATGTAAGTTCAAATAAAAAGGTCTAAATACTGATACTTGCGTGTTTACACATAAAATAACAAATCAGGATTTAACACGGGGTTACATCTAAGACTTGGACATTTACATTTTTCTACAGATTAAACAAACAAACTGCTTTGGACACCGCCAGTCTAGTTGTTTCCCCCCATTTCTACTCTTTTTGCTAAGCTAACATGCTGGTAGCTCCAGCTGCATATTTATTGTACAGTCATGAGGCTGTTATCAATCATCTCAGCAAGAAAGCGAATATTTGTACTTCCCAAAATGTTGACCTTTGAGCACGGTGGAGGGTGGAGGAGGGGGAAGGACTCTCAGACTGTGACAGCCGAGGCAGACAGGTAGTGAGCTCTACAGCGGTTGATCGCCGGCCAGCAGGGTGTGGGTCCACTTCCTCTGCCAGCGTCATGTCAAATCTCTGGCACTGGGCTCCGTGTCCTCCGGTGGGTGGAGAAATTGAGTTGTCTGGTGATGAAGTGCACCGTCATGGCAGAAGAATGAGGGGTGGGGGGATGAGGGACTTGGAGTGGGCATGAACACTGTTTGAGGTGCAAGCATCAGTGAATGTACGCAGATATCTCCAGCGTGTAAAAAGGTATTTGTGCTTGTATTTGTGTGTGCAGGCAGGCAGGAACATGGGTGTGTGTGTGCATTCCCTCATCATGATTGTGTGTATCCCTCCAGCTGACTGAAGCTTCCTGTTCTAGTAATTGTCTTTTTATAGCTAGACTGAGGCGCCTCTTGTCTCATAGCAGACACGCACTTCAAAATCACCTGCTAGTCAGTGAAGAAGATGCTCCGTAAATGACAGCAAAGGAAAGTGAAAGAGAACAGGGAAGTGCTCTGAGGTGAATTTAGGAATGTTAAAATGTCACAGGGCCCCGAGGCAACACTTCAGTCAGCGTGAAGTGGCAGTAACTGCTTAAGGCGTTGCATAACTTTTGCTTCATTATGTTTCTCTTGAACTACACTTATCTGAATTATGGCCCCCGCAAAAAGGAGCTGTGCATTGTTACTGAACAGAATAGCAACAAGATTAGACCTGGCTCGTCTTTGTGTGTGTAATAACTCCACCTCTGTGGCATTCATAACATGGGCCTGGGTCACAGCTAACAGAGAAAAAGGATAAAATAAAGCGTCGGCAGCACTCTTATCCAGCGCTCCCCTCCCTTCTCCTTTCCTTCCTGCGAAATCAGATCTGAGCTCTGGCCTGTCTCTCCACCCGGCCTCCCGAGAGGGAGAGGGGGGGATCTGTCTGTCCTCGGCGCTTCCTCCCTGGCCGAGCCAACATGGGTGGCGCTGGGGCTGTTGCGTAACTATGGTTTGATAGCACAATGTTATGAGGTCATCGTCCTTTGACCGACATTATGCCTGCCTACCTCTCTCCAGTCGGCCTCAAGCTCCAGCCTGTTCCTTCCTTTCCTGAATGCATCCTGTGATGTTGTGAAAGTAGGTCTGAGTCTGAGGTTACGTCAGACTCCTGCTATAGAAGGTGCACGTATATGTGGGTGGAAACAATAACATTGAGGTAACAAAAATATTGTAATATAGGCTTTGGCACAGCTTCAATGAAAAATTATAAGCATCACAAAGTTAGCATTTACTGCTTAGCTTTTGTGTTAGGTAACTCAAGCATGGTCAGTTGGCCGGGCGTGTACAAGTAGGTTAGATTCCTGAATTTAAATTTCTCTCTTTATGTTCTCTTGTGCTCTATGCTAGCAGTGTGGTGGCAATGTCAGTCCGACTGTGTGCCATTTTAGTAGACTGAATGAAATTTCTCATCAACCATTTGATGGATTTTGTGTACAGACTTTTGTGGTCCCCAGAGGATGAACCCCAGTGACTTTGGTGAACCCAACTTTTGTCAAATACCACCACGAGGTTGACATTTTCTGGTGTTTAGTGCAATATTATGACAGATATTTGAGGGCTTTGCTTCAAATTTGGTACAGATGATGTTTCCTTATTTCTTTGACGATCCTCAGACTTTGCGGTTTGAATGCAAAGTGGCCTGGATGAGAGTCAGGACCTCCAAATCTAAGGTCATGGTCCTCTGGCCATATATATGTATATAATATCTCTCTTTTTTGGAAGCAAACACTTCTGCCTTTTTATATTCTTAATATTATTTTATTTTTCGCTATCTGCTCTTTTTAACTGTTTTGCACCAACAAACCAAGACAAATTCCTTGTAATGTAAAAAATTACTAGGCAATAAATACGTTTCTGATTCTGATTCTGATTCTGATTCTAATTTCTCTGATGGAAATGGATGGATTGCTCCCTCTGTGTTGGGCATTAGTTGCTGCCCCAAGTTGAGTAGTTTAAGGATCTCAGGATTATGTTCATGAGTGACGAAAAAATACAGCATGAGTCAGAACATACAGCAGATTGGTGCAGCGTCACTAGTAATGCGGGTGTCGCACTGGACCATTGTGGTGAAGAGGGAGCTGAGCCAGAAGATGAAGCTCTAGATTTACCAGTCAGTCCATGTTCCAAACCTCACCTATGGCTATTAACTCTGGGTAGAAACAGAAAATATATCCAGATAAATAGGAGTTTAAAGTAGAGTCGCTCCTCTTTTGCATCGAAAGGAGCCAGCTGAGGTGTTTTGGTGTATCTGACTTCCTTTGGAGGTGTTCTTGGCATGTCAAACTGTGAGGAGACCCTGGGGTAGACCCAGAATTTGATGAGAGATTACATATCTCATCTGGTTTGGGATCATCCTGGAGGGATGTCTGGAATAACCTGCTTCGCCTGCTGCCACAGCAACCTGACTTTAGATAAGTGGAATAATATGGATGGATGGATAGATAGTTTCAGCTCTACCAGTGAATCCAGGGCTAACAATATCAAGTTTTGTCTGCACAACAGGTACTAGCAGACCATAGATAAATAAATCTCTTCTAGAGAATCTGTTGCCAAAACTTGCTCTTATCTTACATTTTGCAAACTGAAATCTGATCTCTGCTGTATCTGTATGACTGTATCTAGCTAACCCTCAAAGTGTATCACAGTTACATTTGTAAATGATCATACATACAGGTATCCATAAATATTCTACAATTTGCAAATACACAGTTGAGGTTATGAGCTGCGGTTGAACTCCATGGTTGAGATCCCTCAGGAGGAACTGGAAAATACGGCAGTGTAGAGGAACATCTGACCCTACTAGTCTGTCCCAACCCCACGTTGGCTAAGTTGAAGAAAATGGAGGGATGGATGGAGATACAAACTGGCTGGAACATGTAATGATGGCACCCTGCTTGCACATAAGAAGTGGTCTGATGTCACATTGTTCATTTCAGTCCAACTGATTCCTTGATTGGGTGCTTTGGGCCTCAAACGTTTTCTTGCTCTATTTTGAACTACACTGATGTCTGACTCAAATAGGCCTAAATGGACAAATATCCCATTACAACACCTTCCCACAGCTCGTTCTTTATCATGAAAGGTTTCTAGTTTTAGACTGCTGTCTGTAATTTCTGACGATATAAAGCTGCGTCTTTGTGCTTATCAATCGAAGCATCGGTGAACTAAAACAGGAAATGTCTTTTTAATGACCATGCTGCCCTTGTACCGTAACGCTGTGCTCGCCAATTAGCTGCCATTAATTACGTGCTTGTGTGTATTTTTGAAATGGACCTTGGCTCTGAGCACATTTATTAGTTTTGTTTAGACAGTGAAGGGGACAAAGTCACAAAAAGGCTCTTTTAGAAGCTCTTCAGGTGCATTTTGTCACTGCGGTCTGCAGCCCTATCAGATTAAACTCTCAGATGAGGCTGGCAGTCTGTGGTCCACTTTCACGTTTCCCGTAGCAAAAATTATAACGTTTTACGCTGTAGCTGGACACGACAGAGAGTGGAGACCAAGTGGCGCACTGAAATGGTGATAAGCATCAAATTGCTCCCATCAGTGACAAAAATTGTCTCTGTCTCTCACATTTCGAGGCTCAGGCCACGGTCCTCAGAGAAAGAACGCCTTTTGAAAAGGAGCTGAATAACACACATTATATAGAAGTGAAGAGAGAAAAAACGCTATGACAGCATTTTGGACAAGCGGTCAGACATTTTGCACGTATCTTAGCATTCAGCTTTAATGTGTGAGTGGAGGATTTTCATAATTTAAGCCTGGTTCCTTTGCTTTGCTATATTTTCTGACTCCAAAAGAATGTTTTTACAAGGATCCTAAACTGAAGTATCTCAGAAAAAAATGACACCTAAAGTGAAATGACCAGAAAAGCCCCAATAGCTACCCAGCATGTTCTTATAATATGGGCACATACAGTATATGCAGTCTGATCTTGAATTCAAGTTTGAAATTAATTTAAGTAGCTTTGGCATGTCATATATTGCATCAATTTCCATATCGTTGATTCTTAATGTTTTCCATCCTCGATGAAGATGCTTGATCAGCACTTCCTCACTCGTCTGTGCTGCTATTTTTTCTGTCCAGTCACCATTACTGAGTCTGTGTGTATAGTTTAAGATAAAAGGCTGCTATCTGTGGGCAGAGGGCGTGTACACCAGATCAGCACGCACACCATCGCCAGTGGATATTTACCCTCTGGCCTGGTGCCCTAGCTTCTCTCTCACGATGGCATCTGACGTGGTTTCTGTGTCTCTGTGCTCAATGAACGTGTCACGGTGTCACACTTTGATCGCAGTCAAATGTCCACATTCCTGTTGAGTGTTAACCAGAGCAAGGTTTTATATTATCATATAGACAAGCTGATACAGTGACAGCTTTATGAAGCCCAATGTAATAGTATTGCTGGCAGTGTCCACTGTGACATTATAATTTAGGTAACACCCTCATTACGGCTTAATGGGGCTATAAGAGTGACATAATACTACAGAGACCCTAAACTGAATGGAAAACCCCCTTGACAACGATCTGTCTTTGACCCAGAGTTGTGTTACTACGTCCTAACACCTGCTGCTCGCCTTCACACACTTTCTCCTCACGTCCATCAACTCTTTTTCCTCTCTCCACATCTTTCTCTTCTTCTAACGTCCTTCTGCTGCCTGGCTGCATCTATATTGACATGTTTTACCATTTCAGTTTCAGGCTTCTTACACCATTGTTACAGTAAAAAATCCCTGCACTGTACGGTCAGAGCCAGAAATTAAATAGCTAACATTTCCATGGAGATGCATTATCTAGATTATGATCTAAGCCTGGCTGCTACAGTGAGTTGCTCTCTGTTTTTGAACATAGCCGTCATTTACACCAGCTTGGCACAGGCAAGTAGCACTACAACAACAACAGCGACGATGATGATGAAGACAATAATAATGGTAAGAGTAATGGAATACTACTCTAAGGTCTGCAGCGGCTGCTTACGCACATATCAGAGTGAGTCACAGGGAGGGGAGGGTCCGTCCTCCCGCTGCAACTTTGTGGTGAGGTATTTAAAAAGTGAGGAGAAAAAAAACTGGTTTGACAGACAGTTACACAATCTGGATTCTTCTTGTTATGGAATGCAGGGAAAGTGGTGGTGGATGTGTTGATGAGCGGTATGCGTGCACATGACTGCACTGTATATGAGAAGAACAATTTAACAAGAGTGGGTGAAGAGAAAGTTTAAAGGAGAGAGAGGAAAAGGAAAATTGATATGGTATTTGGAAGACATAGTATTTTCATCTAATCTCCCCTCCATCAATTAAGCTTGCTGTGTACTCAATACATTTATGTTAAAGTTGGTTTATTGCAGCTTGGATATTCCTTTCACAGTCCTGACCTTTATTTACATTGGTTATTTTAAAACCCACCATAATCAATAAAGCAATCACTTTGATCTGGGACCGTTGTGAATTTGCTACACTGAATTCTGATGGGGCAAGAAAGATATGATCAGGCTGGTTGTAGAGAAGCCAAACCAGAACATTTTGATGACTTTAGTGGTAAAATGTAAGAGAAAGCACCACAAATATTGGTAATAATCTACCTGTGTGGTACAGGAAAATATGCATGTGTGCACAGTAAAATCAGTAATGCATGTGGTAGGTCAGTTGAAGCAGAAAGTTGGTATGTAAGTCGTGTTTACAGTGAACAGTTTAGATTACAGTTTTACTGTTTATGTTTTTGTTTAAGATGCTGCGTATTCTCAGATTGCAGCAAATG
This sequence comes from Chromis chromis, assembly GCA_900302755.1. Lineage (NCBI taxonomy): Eukaryota > Metazoa > Chordata > Actinopteri > Pomacentridae > Chromis > Chromis chromis. The sequence goes on along the minus strand of OMNN01000772.1, from coordinate 5,164 downwards.
ACTGTGCAATTCTATTATTACTTATAGGACTAAACTATCGAGGAAAAACTAAATATATTATAAAGTCTCCATCTGGTTGTTGATTTAACCCCTAAAGACTCATCACTGTGTGTCAAAGTTGCATATTTAGTTGTTTTTTTCCACAAAAAAATCCCTTCCTGCCTTAAAATGGCTTACATGTAACTCTGCACAGTTGCTTCCTTTAGAATGCACTGATCTACAAAGTCTCTGCCTCTTTCTTCACCCACCTTTCCCCACTCATGAATTTACTCAAATGAATCTTCTGAAATGATGTAAATCTGTAGAATCATATACAATGGCTACTTGCAATATTGCAGCAATTCAGCCAGCTTTAAAAGTTGACAGGAACGTTTCCTTAGATTTATTACATACGAAACCTCGGAAGTCTGAATCTATATTTTCAAGTCTGACATTGGTATGCTGCAGTTTCATGGTGGAAATGTCTCCTCATGGCGTTTGCTGGCTATTTTGCTCATGATATGTCCTCCAGTATATAAAAAACACCATATGGACATGTTAACAGGGTAAACAACATATTTTCACCAGAGGGAGTCTTTAATAAGCTAATTTTTGGGAATCATTCCGGGTTAAATTTCAAAATCCTTGAGGGCAGACCTGAAGCCAGAGGTGAGTAGCACCAGAAATAGTCATACATCCTCCCAGCGGTTCCCAGCTCTGTGACAGAGGAGGGAAACTGACACTGCAATCTCCGAAGGTATACAATACACTGGTCCTCTATTCATATGTCTCTTTAGGACACAAACAGCCACATGTAGAATGAGGAAATGAGGATAGTCATAGCTTCTGGGCATGTGTGAGTCCACAAATACGACCATTTAGTCCCAATGACACCTCAGTCACAACAGGTACACAAACTGTGGATTGTTCTTCCTTCCACGTCTTCCTGCAGACCGTCAGGCCAGCTCATGCACTTGTTTGCTTTGTGCAGGAAGGAGCCCTTTACCTATTTGACTACAAAATATATGCTAGTGCTTTAAATAGCAAAATGACTTTTTCTTGCTGCATGTGAATGTGGCGACACTGGGGCTTAAGCCTCCAAGACAAACAAAAAGTTGTATTTTTCCTTCAGCACAGAGAGTGGAGGTGTGTACAAGTGTGTGTGTGTGCGCATATGCTTACATGGTGTTTGCATGCCCACGTCTTACTGGCTTTTAGTGAAGTTCGACAGCACAGTGCTCTGAATCACATTTTCCCTGCTGCAGATGGTACTAGCTCACGTCTGCCATGTATGTGAGCAGGCATACATACTGTAGCTTGGCATAGTGTGGTAGTGGAATAAGTCCACACACACACTCTCTCACACCATCAACAAGCTGGACAGCGTCCACTCTGACTTTAAGGTCTATAAACCGATGCAGGGCAACGAGGTCACATAGTTTGAAAGAACCGCTGAGTGAGTCACACAGTTCTCTTAAAAAGTTTGGTGGCTTGAGGCATTGTTGGAAAAGCACACATGGCAAGTTATGCTAAAGTACTGAAAAAGTTAGTTTCTGAACAGTTATTCAAGACATAATCTACTGTGCAGTGTGTACCCAAACCTGAAAAATATCATCAATGCCATCTGATTACCTGCTTTTCATGCAACCTTTTGGATACAAAAATGAAAGAAAACTGGCTTCAATCACTGCAAATGAATCAGGGGTTTGAAAATGTATTTGTCCCCTTCTCAAGCTACGTCCACACAAATATGCTTTCATTTAAAACAGGGTTTTAGATCAAACATGATCTCCACCTGGACAAGCATTTCAGCACCCTTTCAGATATAATCTATAGATATAATAATAACAAGCATAATGCCCTTCACCCAAACCTAATGCTGCATGTAGGGTTGATAATGCAGCTTGGCGAGGGAATTGTTGCAAATTGCTCCTGTGCATGCAGGCAGTAGTAACATGATAAAATGCAGAATTTAACTTCACAACTAGACAATATGATCAGCAATGTTGTTTTTTTTGTCAAATGTCCACATTGTTCATGGCTTTTCTGACTTTTGGTAGTCTGCTCAAATATATGAACACTGTAATGTCTCAAACGGGGAGTGATGAACTGAACAGCTAATCAGACTGCAAATGAATTATGAGTCAGAATTCTCTCTTTTTCAGTGGCGATGCGTTGTTTCCAAGCAATGTGTGCCATCGCAACAGTGTATCCCATTCTTTTATTTTTATACCATTTATAGCCATAACAAACTCACACATTCAAATACTACAACTGTGATGTTGGTTGAGTCTGCTGGGGTTTAGTGCGTAGGTTTTAGGGTGGAAATGGGGACTCGGCCTTTGTTTTCTGCAGGAAAGGGTCATGTAAAGCAAGAAATGTAAAGCAGAAATCAAATGTGGGTGTCTATGTCATTGCTTCCAAAAGTCTCTGTTTCTGCCCATCCAGACTAAGATACTGTTCCACAGTTTTTCAAACTAAAGTCTCCATTTTAAAGGTCTTAAAACCCTGGAGTAGTGTGGATGATAGGCGTAAATGTAGCAAAGTGTTATAGTGTGGAAAAAGCCTGAGGAGTGAAAGAGTTTTCTGCCGTAGTTAATGCTCACTGTTAACCAAAACTCTACTACTCGCTCTGTCTCTACATGTAACATGAAAATATAACAGTGTTCCTGTGCTGAAAAACAACCAATGTTACAAGGACCAAGGTTTGCTCTTGTAAGCTGCATCGTGCTTGATAAATGCGTATTCCAGCGTTTCTTTAAAAATACTGAACTTGAGAATGGATCTTTTCTTCTCAGGGCCATCTTTTCCACCCAAGATCAATAAAATCTGTGGGCAACAAACACTCTATTCAGAGCGCTCAAAGATGGCCAGACTTTAATGATTGCCATGCTTTTGTCATGTTTATGGCCATTTATGTGCAAAGTTCTGCCAGGGAAACCCTAATTTAATTCTTAAGAACTTCTCAGAGTTTTTTCTTCTTCTTTTTTTTCCTGAAGCCTACTTGATTGCAGCACCGTATTCTACAAGCTGTGTCATGAATGTCATTAGCAGCCGGTGAATTTACTTTAATGCCTTCAAAGTACACTATTGATCGCAGTTGGTATGAAATCAGAAAGCCTCTGATGTCTTTTCAAAAATGTCCACAAATGAAGAGCGCTGTGCTGATGTGGCAAATTTCCCATTTTGGATCTAACGAAATCCATGTGAACCTACTAATTTAGTTCACTTCTAACAGCCAGTTTTCGTTTCAGACTCATTAAATCCATGTGTTTAATGAACAGCCTATGTAGTAGCTCTCTCTCACTCTCTGTAATAGTGTGTGCACATGTGTATAATAGTAGTGTTCTGCACTGAAACTTTACTTTAGGCTCAAAGAAATAGTTTGGGCATTTTGGGATATCTACTTGCTATGCTGCTGAGAAAGTTGACGTTGCTCCCATTTCTGTGCAGCCAGTTAGCTTAGCTTAGCAAAAAAAAAAAAAAAGGAAATGTGAAGAAATGGTAATCCCAACTATCTCTAAAGGTAAAAAAACTCCACCTACCAGCACCTCTAAAATCCACTACTTACTCATTATCCCTGGTTTGCCTGGCAACTGGTCCTGGCCAAGAACCAGGCCAACACATAACCTCAAACACCAAACAAGACATAATGTGTTCATTAGAGGTGCTGGTAGGTGGATTTGTTATCTCAGAGATTCAGGGTAGAAGTTTCCAGCTGTTTCCAGTCTAATCCATCCAGTTAAGCTAAGCTAACGGCTGCTAGCTCCAGCTCCCACACAGACATGACATTGGTATCAATCTTTTCATCTCGCTCTTGGCAGGAAAGCAAATAAGCATATTTCCCAGAATGTCAAACTATTCCCTCCAGGGAATTCATTAGTCTATGTTCCAAAAGAGAAAATCTGATATAAAACCCATAGAGTTTAACATGCAAAGACAATACTTTCACCAAGTACTTCCCCCCGCCAGCTTCAAGTGTCTTTATGATAAATGGCACGGGATCAAATTCCTACAATCAATATAAATAGGTCAGTTTTATGACGTTTTATTTCATAGTTAAGTATTTCATTGAGCCAAAATAGCTCTGTAAGTGTAAGAAAGACAAGGAGACAGCCAGAGAGGGAGGTTGGAGAGGGGAGGGGGGCGCCTGTTAGTTCATGAGCTGGTGGCCCATCTGGTTTGAGTTACCGAAACCCCCCTCCTCAATTAGACTCAGCATGATGTCAATAAAACGTCAGACTGGAGAAGCCATCACTTAAATTGGGCCTGTCAAGTATTGTTCTTTCCTCAGCATTCCAGCAGGGCCTATCAGTCTAAAATGATTTGTAGTTTGATTAAGGTTACCACAATGTGCCATTTCTGATTTGATTTGGGCGCTTGCCTTGAAAACATTGCCACAGAAGTTGTTTGCCTATTATGGGGAAAACGTATACAGAGAAAATGCACTGAGGAAGCAAAATGTCTTCCCCACGCAAAACGTTTTTGAGCAAGAAGCAAGAAATCAGTTAGTTTCTACTTTGAACTTTGAATTATTTTTCCAACGATAATTTTCCATGTCTCTCCTCCTTCACAACAGCCCTCCTTTAAAAAAAAAAAAACTCTACCGAAGTTTTGCCATCTAGCTTTCAGATTTATGCTTGAATATTAAACTGCATACCATAGGGAGGTTTGGAGAAACAGTGGTGACATTTATGTTTCTCCTCTCTTATTGCACAGTAAATTTATTAGGAGTTCCTTGGTTTTTGTGACGGGAGTTTCCCACCAAGACTGTTTCCTCTCTCCTACAAACCATGGATCATCCTGCAGCACCTACGTGCTGATATTCAGGATTATTATTGTCATTTTACATCCCTGAATGGTTGCACCAATTGCAGGCATGTTTCCAGTGAGTTAATCCAGGGCCTGAAAAACAGCGATCCATGGAAAAGGTCGCACATTCCCAACCACTCCCAGTGGGAAAACAGGAGAGTCCACACCTTCACAGGAACGCAGAAGCCTACTACCCTGAAATCTGACAACAATTTGTAACCCGGTTAATATAAATGGTTACTATAAATGTATATAGTTGTAGATATTGAGCCAACACTGAGAAAATTGTTTTAGTTGTTCACATTGTTCACAGAAAAAAAACCTAAAGTTAGAAATGTAAATAAATCTTGTCTGTGATAGTGTCATGAGAGGT
>OMNN01000767.1:0-16161 GCA_900302755.1 Chromis chromis | reverse complement strand
AAAATTAAGACCAGATAGTTTGATTTATTGTACATTGTAAGTGTTCTAAGATGCTTGCAATGCACAATTTTTCTCAAGTGATAACTTCTGTAATACGATTTACTATACTATACTTTTTACTATATTGTTGTGCTCAGTTTAAGTTTAAGTTTCTGCTGCTTCAAAAAGTAAAACAAAAAACAGCAACTTTGAGTTACTATATAACTTGAGTAGAATCAGTCTGTCCACTTCTTGACTGATGTTATTTTAGAATGTGAGATATGTTCCATTCCTGTGTTTTCAGCTTTGATACTGTCTGTGCTGTATGTTTTGTGCATGTATGGATTCTGCCTTTAAGCTTATTATTCTACTTTTATGTAGTCTAAGCTACCACTTGCTGGAAGCAAACGTACCTTAATTCTATAAATATAAATAAATAAACATGATTCAAGTATGGTTTTATTTCATTGTCTTTTAGTATGAAATGCCGCATAGTAAGAAACATCCTGTGATTTTTACATGTCTTATAGGAAAACACTTCATTATGTTGACTGTTCAGTGGATGCATTAAAAGTGTACTTGTGCCAATGAGACTGCCTATGAACAGGTCTCCGATTTTGAAGCTATGCTACTGATGCAATGCATTACCTGTGTTTACATGACACTCTATATTTATTTAAAGCTTTTTCTTTTTAAAATGTCTTGTTTATACATTAATGTGCCTTCTGGCTCCACAGTAAGTCACAGGCCAACACAGCACCTCGCTCTTTTCAATTTCTCTTGCTGGGGATCAATAAAGATGCATCTTATCTTAGCTTAATAGCCAGTGATATTTAAGGCTGAACATATTAGTCAATTAATCAATTAGTTGGCAGACAGAAAATTAATCAGCAACAATTTCTAAATTAACTGTGACAATCACAGTCGAGTCAAAATGCTAAACATTTTCTCCTTCTGGCCTTCTGTTGTATATTATATGCATGCTTATATTACACTACATATTTACATACACTATATATTTATACGTTAATTGTAAATGGAATAAATGTAGTTTGGGTTGTTTAAACTTCACCATTTTCAATTTTTACAATATGACTCTTTTTGGTCTAAATGTTTGATTTGATTAATCATTACAAATAATCAGCAGTTTGATCATTAATTGCACCCACAGTGAAAATGTATTTGGTACAGTTCATATTCAACCAGGCACCCGCACAGAGCTAAAGCAATTCAAAGCCAAAATATATTCAACATTACAAGAAATTCATTCCATCACTGCTTTCACACCAATTAAACCTTAAACCTAAAACCTCTTCACCACTGTGATCCTATCACTTCTGTGCTCACATCCTCTATCTTGAAATAGCACGGCAGTTTCTTGGAGAATATCAAAGTGGGGGGAAATGAATTAGGAATATTTAAAATGCAAAGAAATTCTCTTGTTTCAAAGACTGCAATATCAGAAGGTTCAGGGATGGAGGGAGAGGGCTGCTCATCTTTGTCGGTGCAGAATTCCATTCATCCCAACAAGGCTCCTCAAGATACAACTGAAGTGCAGGATTTTGACATTTCTGAAGTGAAATGATAATTGCCTTTAAAGACCAAGGAGGAAAAAGAGAGTGGAGATGAAAGATAAAAGGTTGGAAGTAAAGAGAACATTAGGGTGGTGAGAGGGAAGGCGAACCACAGAGACCAACCACATAAATAGTCATGAAATGAGAACTTTCTGCTTTGTATTGAAGTTAAGAAAGAAACATTCAGCGAAAGGCCAGCAGGCCAGACTAAATAATCCTTGACTGAGCCTCCCATTTTGAATCCCATATTAGCAGCCCAGATTTTAATGTAAATATGCCATTACACTGTCATTACAGTGATCAGACTGCATGGCTTACAGGTCAGCCCAGCCACTGTTAATTTTGCAGGCAAAAGCTTTTTTTCCCGTCTTTTGAAATGTTAATAACTTTCTATTAGTTAATGTAGCGTGACTAAAATTCAAATTAGACATAATTTATTTTAATATCTGTGACTAGCTTGTCTGACCATTTAGCAATGGTCTCCCGCTGAATATAACATTCTAAATTGTGGTAATTTGCATTGGACGGTTGAGGCACGCCTTGTATCACTATTGTGCCGTTGTGAAGTCAAGGATGATTCATTTTTGCTCCTTGAGGTACAAGTATCTAGAATTAAATAACACCGCCTGTCACGTTTAATGCATTTGTTTTTGTTTTTTTAATGCAGGGCGGTAATTCCTGCAGTTGTGAGAAAGAAAAGCAACGTTATTAAGATTTATTTTAGGTTTCAGCACCACTGACCATCAACTGGAATGGATAGTTTCTTTGGTACAATATTGATGCTTGCACAGTTGAATTAACCTGTTAGGGCTCATGAGGGGGGGAAAGTTCCTGCTGCGTCCTTATTGACCCCCCACCTACGCTGTGCAATATGTTTGTACCCTGTCATCTCCTAAGTGCCATCAAGTACATTGCACATAGCTCACTGTACTATTATAGCAGCTTCATTATGTTTCCTGACACACAGAAAACACCAGCTTCTTCCTATGCTGGAGTAATACTGTGTAACACCACATATGTTCTCAGTCTTAATTAGTTGGTGGTATTTTTGTTAACTTGAATAAAGCCATAGGAATGTTAAAGCTACATTTCAACACAAGGCTCCTCTTTAAGACAAAGCAACAAGTTAGGATAATAATGCAGATTCAGATTTGACTTTGCAATTCATCAAATTTGGAGCCACATAGGTTGTTGTTGTTGTTGCTCCAAGATGTATTTTTCTGTTTTTCCCATTCACTGCTCTGCTCATCACTTACTCTCAAAATAAAATATTTCCCTGCACAAAGCACTCACACACATTTGCCTGGATTTTTGATGTTTGCCTGGTCGTGCACACCGCGAAGACTGATGTTAAGTGGTTTACATCCCACCTTTTCTCAGTCCCCTTATCGTGCTATTATAAATGATTAGTACTGTTGCTGTTTCTGTTTGACTTGGAGACAAGGTCACTGGGCAGAATGTGCCAACAGACATTTTTCCTGCGAGAATGTTAAACTGTAAAAAAAAAAAAAACAGATTTACACTTGTGTTTCAGGTAGTGTTTCACAAAGATGTAATTCAACACACGTATTATTGTATCAGCTCTCAAAAACTGCAAGCTGTAAAAAACATGTTTTTATTATATATCTGTATGTAATCTGTGCTATATTACAGTTATATTAATCAGGCTAATCAGTTATCAGTCATGCTGGAAATAGCTGTAAAGAAATGTAAAGTTGCTGTCACTGATTCACACACAGGAAATGGATATGGGTTCAATATAAAAAGGTTACGAGGCCCAAAAACACACCACAGTCACGCAGATCATCCACCCAACACACACTCACAAACATGCATCAGCAAAATCTAGCAAACAGAATGTAGTTAAAGTTGGGTCAGAATATTATATGTTATTATATTTATTTATTTGTTTGCTGAAAATCTGTTGCACGGTAACGTCAAAACTTTCCCACAAAAACCCATTATCTGTAGAGGACTTTTTTTTTGTTCTTTTCAAAAGAATGGGAATATGCCAACAGATAAGGTGATGAGTTGGAGGGAAAAAATGCAAATGATTATTTGAAATGTCAGCAGAGCTTTCAATTAATCACATTTCCTCATTCACTTTCAGAAAATGTTTCCAGTAGTTGATGGCGACACACTCACAGTGCAGAAAGTGGGTGAGGAGGATCGGAGAAGTCCAGCTGATTGGAAACATCTGGGTGATTGTAGGGAGCACTCCCACATCATCCAGCGTTGGCTGAGATTTGACAGTGCCCTCTGAAGTGACAGCTTTGACCTCGGCCAGTGTGCATGCGTGCAGCTGCCAGAGACTGGTCTGGCTGAAAAAGAGGACAGAGCCAGACGCTCTAGGCACTGGATGGTACCGCCGCTTTTGATGGGAGCTCTGCTGACAGCCAACGGTTCAGCAGGGGTAAAATACAACCAGCTTGTTGATGCATTTGGTACCAAAAAAAAAGTGACCATGCAACAGCTCTTCAGAATATTTGGGGCACATTGTTCAGATTTATGCCATAATGTCTCATTTTCTTAATGATTTGGGGCACTGTGTGATTCCTGTTCTCTCAGATGCAGCAGCTAAAGATACACAGTGTGGTCACTGCAGATATAAATATCTAATATAGCTATACGGCAGAGGAATATAATGTATATTTTTTTGTTTACCCTCTAGATATACCCTATTTTTCCATAAACTTGTGTCATGTTGTTTGCCAAAAAACTCCCATGTACAGAACAAAATGTGTTTGCTTTAAATCCAGTGATTTTCAGCAGATGTACATTGTTATTCCAAACATATATGCCTGTGAGAGGCAAAAACATTGAAAGCAGACAATGCCTTTACCTGCCTGCAACGCAGTGACAGACAGCAATTTGTAAGCATGTTCATTATGATTAATGAAACATGTTTTGCTTTTGCAAAAAGATATTAGTTTTCCACAATTACTGCCGCGCCGCTTGCTTCCAAATCTGCATATTTGAAGAAAGTATTTTGGTTTCCTTTTTATTTTCGCAAACACTGGCATACTGAAACACGTCATTAGATATTTGAGCTCAGCATCACCACATAATGACATTAATATTAATGTTTATGGTAATGAACTTTTTTGAAGAGGAACACTTATTCATATTTGATTCATTAATGTAATGAATGCAAGGAATGATCAGATAATATGTTCTTGTGTCCTTGATATGCAACAAGGAGTATTAGACTGCCTTAAATTCAAGATAGGTATGCCTAAGCTGTATTAATCTGTCCCAGAATATAGAAGCTATAAACTCAGTGAGAAAAGACTGCAGAAAACCTACAGCGTTATAGATTAAACAAAACAGAGTGAAATGGAGTTCATTTGCTTCACCCTCCTCTTTTCAGAGGAGCTAAACTGCTTACCATTATTCAAAGATATCTTTTAAATAAGGCCCAAATATGCGGGTGAAACCAATTTAACGAGTGGCCACCAAAGACGTTTGTCAAATGATCTATATTGAGATTTTGACTGTGTAAGCCTCTTATCATAACTGCTATAAAACACACATCATTCTGTTTCAGGACTGAATTTCAGAGATATGAAAGTACAATAAATGTGACATTTTAAAGCTTGGCTTACTTGTTAATTACAAAACCATTTAAAATTGAACTTGGGGAACTTAATATGTGCATTTGTGTTGAGGAATGAGATTCACTCTGAAAAGGGAGAGAATCCTGGCTGATGTGTTCCACCAGAGATCAACCAAAGGTCTGGCATTGCAGGTCATTTGATTTAACTGGTAGTTAAGTTGTACTGCAGGTGCTTTCTTTATTTAAAACGACTTCAGACCTGTGTGTTTTTTTTTTTGTGTGTGAAAATAAATCTGTGTTGTCTATATTCCCTCAGTACTTAATGGTATGTGCATGAAAGGCGTTTCAAAAAAAGAAATGTAACAAAGGATCGGAAAAAAATCACATTTGCATGAAGCAGGGGACAATAAGGACAACATCACTCATGTGGAAGAGCTTAATTACCTCAAAGACAAAAACAAATTAATGTATCCTCTTTAATTGTCTGCTGATAAGCAACGCAGGAGAGAAATCACTGCACACCTTGTTCAACAGCAGCTGCATGCAGCATGATACAGCATGTGTAGGTGTCTCCTACGTAAACATGAAGCCAGTGCATGCAGTGCTGTATCTTTAGCAGGCATTCTGATCGCTCACAAACCCTGCACCATCGTGTCAAATGATGCTGCAGCTGTCTTTTGTGCCTTAATCACAAATGTAACAGCAGCAGTTAGTATCATGTGAAACAGAAAACAGTCTCTTATCTGTCAGTGAGCCCTTTCAATGAGCCTAATATAACTGGCCAAACATCTGCTAATGAGCTGCTACAATGTGGAAAAACTGAACTTTACAAACCTGACAGCCGCTTTGGATGATTGTGGCTGATTTTTAAGCATATGAATGTAAAATTAGTTGCTGACACTAAAAAGAAAACAACACAAACACCAGTTCCTTAAACTGTGCTGCAGAACAAATTGCCACTCGAAAACCGATGCCAAAAATACATTATGTTTCATTCTATACTTTTGCATCCCCACACTCACTGTGTGGCTTATTAGGCTCTCGGTCTACTTCAGTAAACACTGCACACTGCACACACCGCATGGTAAAGATGGATGAGCAACACTCCTCAGTTACTACAGCCACATTTATTTAGAAACAGTGGGGAGAGTTTTGGAGGTGAGGAATAATTCTAGCCAGCGGTTGGTGCCCAGTTTGAGAAAGAGGAGGAGGACCACCATGGGGCACCTGACAGTGATGAAGAGCATGGGCACATGCTGGCAGATTCATCTTGAGCCACAGTGAGAGAGAGAGGGTTAGAGAGAGAGACAGAGCGTGTGAGAGAGAGAGCGAAAGGGGGAGAGATGGAGCTCAGGAGGGAGGGCAGACAATGGCTGAACACAGGTTTAACAATAAAAGCAGCATAGAGTGTTGTCTTTGAGGTTTGTTCTTCAGCAGCAGGTGCTGTAACTCTCTGCAACCTGCGGGATGGAGCGAGGCGGAGAGAGACAGAAAAGACAGAGAGAGCTCCAGATTTTATGTGACTTACAAATTGGCACAGGGCTTTCAAAACATTACCTGCTACTTGGCTTGTGTTGGTCAATTACCTGTCACTCCACAATTCTTTTATTCTCCACTTCCTCCGCTGTGTCCCCAGTGTGGTACTGTGATAGGGTTGATGCTGATCACAGTCCCCGGCTCTCTGCGGTCCAGCCAGCTGTCAGACAGGAGATGTGCCGTGTGCTGGGAACCCAGGGATGTAAACGAGTGCATGCCTTTGATGACTGAGAGATGCACTCTTCTCGTTTGTATTTATGTATTCAAGCTGCCCTCTGCTGTTCGCATTCCCAATGACAGGAGATCGAACAAAAGGATATCACAAAGTTTGGCATCAAATCACAACTGCCACGTCCAAAGTCTGACATGAGAAATCACTAACATCCCTCAATTTTAATTCCTATTCCTCAGCTTGTAAAATCCTTGTTGGCATTTATTCCACTGCATTGTATTATTCTTTTTTTATGTTACATGATAAACTTCTCATACAATGTCTCACGATTACATAACTATTTATAGAGCAATCAAAGGAGACATGTGAGGGGTTGTTATCACTTCTTTTTCCTGCACAGAAATGACAACAAGGGTGTCAGTGTGAGCTGTAATGGTAGTGGGCAAGAGGCGTGGAGATGAGGTTAGTATATATATAGCTGATTAGATGCCTGTGCATAAAGCTTTTAGTTTTCCAGGTAATTCAGCTTCAGAGGATCTGCTGAAATGCTTCGCCTCCAATGCAGGAAAGAGGTTTACCGTAATATAAAGCAGGTACAGGTTTCAATAGATTTCAGGTAGGGCGCTGCACAAGTCTTTATTTTATTCTTTCATTGATTCTTTCTTCCTTTTGGTTTGGTCACATGGTTTTTCTTTTTTAATTTATGTAACTCACTGCATTTTTCTCTATAAAGAAAGGAATATAAATGAAATGAGGTTCAACAACCTCATTCACATGTATTTCATTTACAGACATTTCTTTGTATTTGATTTACAAAGAAATCTACCTTCCCTCATTTTTTTACCAATTTATCTTTAACCTTACTGCATAAAATGATTTTTTTTTTCTTCCCACCAGACAATTAGAATATTACTGTTATTTTCAGGAATGTGCGGGCTGAATGATAATAAGTTTCTGAAATGCAAGTTGCCCATATGCTAACGAGGGCAACATACTTCCCCCTCGCATTAACATATCATTTGAATTCCGTTACCTGACACAATTGCAGAGATCAACACTGTTGATGTGTCAGCTACATGTATGTGTTGGCTTGTAAAATCGGCTGCACTGAAAGTCAAGTGGATGTTAATGCCTCACAGACCCGTCAGTCTGATTTCCCTCATAAAGCAGGAGTGCATTTGTGCAATAGCGCTCCTTACATCTTTTAAGAGAAAATTGTGGAGTTTAACCTCCCAATATTATCTCGTCTTTTTTCTTTGTGCAGGGAACAGGCGCACATCCACAAGGAATTTGGCACAGTCCACACAGTCAAGACGCTGATAATCCCGAGTCTTTGACTGCTGATAAGACGGCCAATTTAACATAATTATAAACCAGTAGTATGAATAGTAACGATTCATTAATTTAGTACATAGAGGGAGATGATAATTCAGATCTAGCATTTACTCACTATTATCACTCATGATAATGATTTCATTAAATCCTGCTTAGTTTTTGGCATTATAAACATAATTGTAATTGCAAAGAAAAAAAACAGTTTAACATAATAAAATCGTAGAGTGTAAATTAAAGGATGCCTGTGCTGCATTAGAGAGGTGAGGCTGACAAATCCCCTCTCTCAAAACAAACGCTGTTGACCAACACTATTATTACCTCCACACTTAATTACTTTTTGCTTTTTGATTTAATTGCTTCAATAAAAATAATCTATAACGCTTTTTTAAATTACACTTTCCGAGTGACCTATGTAAAGAGAATTTTATTATGTGCGCACGGTAATTACCCTGTCACAGTCCAGTTAGAGGCTATTGTCTAGCTATCCTTTGCATAGCTGTTACTGGCATGACCAGCATGCTTAACTACCTATTTACTGAGCTCATAACTTTTTCAATAGTTGCACAGTATGCACAGCACAAGCACATTTGGTCTTGTTTTCATGCCAGATATTTTGTAGAGGAAGTTAAAAACAGCAGACACGACCCAAACATCTTAGAACAATACCTAATGAAAGGTTAGATATGAATTATAGAAGTGAAATGATAATAGCAATAGTCACCCATCAGTGTTATAAGAGGCTACAATACTATAGGTCCACACACATATACCTTTATAGTTTCTGATGCAGAATTTGTCAGCTACTACGTTTGTCTATTCAGAATTTCAAAGGGGGAGGTGTAAATGATGCAATCACTCTAATTAAGTGGTTGAGGATTTTGTTCAGTGCCTACGTTTCTAATGAATTGCAAATATATACACCGTAATTGTGATGTTCTGTCAGTTTTCCGAATGGCATGCTCGCCTCGATGTTATTGTGGTTCGTAATTGTGTTTAGTTCTGTTTGGTTGATCATGTAATTAGAAAGCGTCACCAAAGCTGTAAATGATTTTCATCATCAGGTCGGCTCCTTAGTCATCTACTCCTTGGTTGTGATTTTTTTTTTTTAATGCTGTCTTCAGCTACACACTGACAAATATGAGCAGCACATCATGAAAAGTGAACAGAGGCGTTATTTTCTGAGGTTAAATTGTAAAAAGAAAATTACGAGATCACATGTATTAAGGCGGATGAAGCACTACAATGAGTGGAAAAGGAACACTCTGTAGGTATCAGGGTAATTGTGTGTTTATTACTGTGGCTGTACACGTTCATTTGCCTTCCCTCCCCCCACTGCATGACTAGAGGGCTGCCCCTTCCTTTGTATGGGTGGCCTTGTCAGTCCTCACTCAGTTCCCAGCAGCCATGGCTTCCACAATTCCTCCAGCTCTCACCAGTAGGTTAACAGCAGCTCAGGCTGAAAACATGTCATCCAAGACACAGTACAAAGAAATACATTAAACTGACAAAATCTGTCCTGTTCGTGGGTACGTACTTTATATATACGAGCTACTCAGGGCTATGGGGCATACATGCATTTGATAAAAATAATTATTTACACTGATTATGCAATTATCAGGAAAAATAATAGTAAAATATTTATTCTATGTTTTTTCTGTTGGTAGCCTCACGCACAAATATATGAATGCTCCCTTTTAAGAAATTATTTTGGCCAATAACAGATTACACATGCATGATAAAACATCTACATAGAAAAAAATACATTCACTATACTATAAACCTCTAGTCTCTATATACATACCCTGCCGTAACACTACTGCAGGCCACGTTGAAAGCAGACTTTCAAAGACATTCAAAATTTCCAATTGTACTATAGGACAGCCTTAAAAACGTAAAGCCTCAAAGCAGACACTATATCGTCCTCAGAATCTCTGAGTGAGGGCTGAGTGGGGAGCAGTGGGACAGCCTTGGGACTGAGGGCCTTCTTCATGCTGGCTTGCCAGAGAGCTGCCCAAAGCATGGACAATTAGAGGGGTCCCTGGTGCCTCTTTGCTCTCTGTGCGCCTGGTGGGCTGCTCTGTAAGGCACCGGGGGGCTTGAGGAACTGACTGGGTTGGCTCGGCTGGCTGGGCCAGAGGCATAGAGCTGGGGGAGGCCTGATCTCAATAATCCCTTTGCCCCAAGAGGCTGTCACACCACTCACACTGCTGGAAGCTAGAATGGAAATGGACCGAGGGCTTTCTGAAGCTTTTACCTGCTTGAAGAGCTCATCATTGAGAGACAGAGACGTACTGAGAACTCAATGTGCTTCAAACACAGACACAAGTTGTTTTTATAAAACTGAACCAATGCCATTGATTTGACATGCAGCACTGTAAAACATCAGTCTATTCATATTAAGGTAGGGAGATTAAATTGTATATACTACAAACAGACTTTGTTTAAGTAGCTTGAAACATGTTTGTTCTTTGACAGAGACAAAAAAAATGTGTGTTTTGCACCTCAGTCATCTTCACCCCTCGTGAGATCTGAGACCCCTTTACTTAAAGGATGGAGAGGAAAAGAGCAATAACCCTGTCGCAATTCTTCTCCGCAGCCATTCTCTGCTTTCATTAATGTACAATTTCTTCTGGAAATTCCCCAGACCATGGCATAATCTATTGGCCTGGTGGAGTATATATGATGTAGAATCACCTTGTTGTACAACTTAAAGTGAGCTGTCCCATATGAATATGGCCACAGTCAAAACCATTGGCCTAATTAGACCGACATGCCTCCGAATGTGAGGGGAAACTTAGTGCAAATGGATAAAGGTCTTTCAGCACTGTGCCACTGGCTGTCTCAGTCCCTTAATGTATTACCACCTGCACCCACAATCAGCACAGGAACATTTAAATGACTGCGATTCAGAGGAGACCAAGCTCCAAACTGGTGGGTAACACATGAGAGGTGATTTAAGATATTGGCTGTAATGAAGCTGACCGTTGGCAGGTCTGCTCTGAATGTGATGGGGAAAATTAGGGGCGGGAACAGGTCAAAGACATACATATACCGAGGGCACAGCAGCAAATGAAATGCAGAGCAGAAGTCTACAGTCCAATATTCTGTTTACTTCGTGTCAGGTAAACATCAACCATGGTGAGCTTTGGGTGTCTGTAAAGATGATAAAATCAATGTTTTGTGTTTGTTTTCCAACAGCTAGAGTATATTGTGGTGTTCCCTTCTTATCACCTCTGACTGCTCTCTTCCCCAACATGCAGCCCTCCCCTTTATAGACTCCAACACAAACACAGAAACAGCCTCCCTTGAGGTTGAAAATAACACATTTTTTTCACCCTTTTTTAGCACCAGGAATACATTTCTTTCATTATTCCTTAACAATAAATAACGCCGAACAAACACAGGATGATATAATCAAAGTGTCAGATGACATTAGTTTATGATGTGTAAAGGGAAAAAAGCTCAAACAACACCAAAAAATGGAAAAAGGGGATGGTATATGGAGGTAGAGCATGAGGAGATGGAAGACAGGCAACATCTGGGTACGGCTTCTCAGACTGATGGCTGCTAACTGATCCTTGTGATTGTGATTGACAGACACTGACCACCACTCTACTGGCCCTGGCTTCTCCACACTGCTGAGCACAGCAGGTAGTGTGAAGGCTCGCTGAGATTCCCAATAAAATGGACATTACAGGGATAAACAACAGCCGGCCTTGCAGAGGTGAATGTTGGGCACGTAGCACTCCTCCATCACACAATGTACCAGGGTTCACTGACTCTGCACTGTTTCAGGATTGCAGAATATAGAGCCACACTCAGGCAAACATCTTCTTGAGAAAGCTAAAATGACCAGTGGTTCTCTGAAGATATGCTCTTTGGTCGAGCTCACCCAGACAGAAAAGTGAGACTCGGACGCTGTAGCAGTGAAGTATTTAAATCTGCAAGGAATTAGGTTAAATAAAAGCAGAAATGCCTACTTGCTTCCAATTTTTTTTGACAGGTGCAGCTGTTAAAAGCATGCTTCAAATAACTGTTTAGTGTTTGTCCTTGGAAGTGGTCGAGTACTATTCATGTGCTTTCCAAAATATGAAAGTGTATGTATAATGTAGGTTACATAAGTGTCGTCTTTATCGGGTAAATATTCCCACGAGCAATGAAAATAAAGGCTCAAAGCCATTTACATCCCTAATTTTCACATCCATTAAATAGATGAATGCTTTGATACCATTGCAGTGTTTATCTGCGGTCTCTGGGGATTCATTAAAGTGAACGCTCCTTTCAAAATATAATCTATTGCTTAATTAAACTTCCCAAATATGAAATTTGAACCCACATATCTGGAGAGAAGTTGCTGCTTTGTTGTTCCCTCATTTGCACAATATTTTAATGAACAAGTTGCTAAGATATATTGCCATTTGCATGTAAATAAAGCTTTTTCTCAAGCACTTAACAGCTTTGATTTGGATTATATGCGTTTTTTAGGGTTTTTTTTTTTACATTGTCTTTTTTTTCCCTTTTTTGTGCTGGAAGAACCTCCGAAGAATAGGAATTCAAGCCCACCGACTGCTTAGTAAATTTCACAGCTTCTAGCTCTGAAGCACATCATTACAATGTGTGAAATTTTAATCAGACATGTTGTGAAGAAACAGAGATCAGCCAACGAACATAATTAATGTCCTCTGTCATAGAGATTATGATGGCAAATTTGAATGTGCAAGTGTTTTAAAGAGCAAGGGGAAATGCATTAACTAAATTACATAGCAGGACATGAATGAGCCATCATGCTTTTCTGTCAGTTTATGTATGCACAGATATCCTTTATTATATAGGATGCCATTACTTCCCTTTTAATTGAACAGCGTTTTGTTTGGCACAGGCCTACTGAACTTTGCATCAGTCATGCATAAATTTTATGCGTGGCTTCCTCATACGTGTCCCAATCAAAGCAGATTTGCGGCGAGCAAAGATGCAACACATGACTTGGTGTATATTGAACGTATAATAAACCAAAACAAGACGATCAAAAAGGGAAAATGATTCTATATGCTCAAATTAATTTGGGATAAACTCCAAATGCACTCTTAAATGGAATATGATGATAACTTATCTGCAAATGTGTTAATGAAATATTTCATTGCTATATTAGGCAAGAGCTTTATTGTAAGAGTTGTTGTTGCCAGGACAATTTGTTTTATAATGCTCACTTGCTCATTAAAATGCAAATTGTGCATATGCTTTCATTTTCCAGTACAATAATCCAGACTCAGACTGTTTATCCAATCATCAACTTCACTATAAAGACAAGCTGGGGTTTACAGGGTGCTGCTGCTAAGACCAAGCATATGCACGGACACATGCACCCACTTGCCCTTGCACACACACACAGTCACGCACTTATACACAATTTTACCACGCCACACACACAAATACATAAATTCATATAGTTTGAAGCTCGGAGCAAAAGTACTCAAAGTACTTCAAAACTATACTTGACTGAAGCACAATTCAGGACTCATTGTCAAGGACCAAGTTTAATGCGATTGTGGGAATGTTTCTGTATTTCAGGATATTCTGCAAAATTATTAGTTTTTCCCTTAAAATAGCAGGTTGTACATTTGAAGAGGCCCCCGGCTCACAAGCTTTCTATCAGTGGAATTCAAGGAAACAAGCGAAAACCTGGCCCCCATGCATAATGACATGCGGAGGGATAATGCTGCTAAGTTATCCCAGTGGTCACATTGTGGGTGTCGTTAATGTGTCGCTAATGTGCCTATGAGAGAGAGAGCCGCGAGTGAGAGAGATGCTGCAAGGGAAGACTGTACACCTGGCATCCTGCCCAACAGTTGCCAGGGCCGCACTCTTGTTTCTGTCACCAGCATTTGTTTCACAAGCCTCCTAATCAATTGGAATGCAGCCCCTGAAATAGAACTTGGCACTAGACTCCACTCCTCTATTGTGCCTGCTGGTCAATGCTCAGAGAATGCGGCCCGTCACTCATGTCACTTTCCAATTTCCCCCTTTAACATGGTAAGCGGGGAAGACATTAAACAAATTTTACATTATTGGCCTGCCAGCTTACAAGAGGAGGATTCCTACTGTACAATAATTTACTCTGGAGTTGTTTGCAGTGAGTGTTCTGCCAGGTGTGTGTCCTTTTGTGTTTGCCTGACAAGCAATGTTAATGAAATCAGAGCCGATGGCATAGAGAATAAAGAGGAGCAGTTAGGCTGGCTGGTGAACACTCCCGGCGAGGAGAACTGGAAGAAGTGAATTCATTCTAATTTACTTAAGACAGCACTGAGTGGGATCAGCACACAAGTACACTGTCATTAGTCCGTTTGATACACTGTCAGGCACTGGGATGTAAATTGCTGATTTCCCTCACAATGAATAAACAGTGGATAAACAATCCCCAGCAGGAAACTTGAAGACTGATAGGTCATTGCCTCCCTGACATGCCACTGCATCAGCCTCTGCATGTTGCCATGTGTTCCCCAACTAATCAAGGGCAGCCCGCTTCTCATCGGCTCCTTCTTGGCCTGCCAACAGATTCATCACTGGCTGGGTTAAACAGGAATAAAAACACATTAGTGTCATGTTAGACTGATAGAGCGAAGTGCCTGGATTGGCGCTGCACAATGGTAAAAGTCTGAATGTGTATTGATTTGTGCTACATAAATCTTGTTTTCTGTCTGAGCTAGTGAATCAGTCGTGACCCCTGCGGTTAACAAACATTGTCGAGGCTTTCAGCTGGCGTGTGAGCCAACAACGCCCATGCATTGCAATAGCCATGCCCCATCTTGTCATTTCTCAGCCTGCCTGGCTTTACTAATTGCTGGCAATCAACAGACAATATGATGGGGCTGAAAGAGGTGGTGGGTTTCTTGTGGTTTTTGGCTCTAACAAGGAGGTTTGAGGCTCCTGCAGCCAAAAACTATCAACAATGGATGTGAATTGGTCAGCAGGAGTCTGTGAGTTACAACCTGGATTAATTGGCATAAGGGGATCCAGCATGGCTAGTGCCAGATCACATTAAGCTGGTGAGATTTGACTCAGTAAACTTTCACAAAGGCAAATCCCTCGTTACAGTGACTGAATGACACTATAGCATGTAAACCGGACTACTTATCTGTTACTCCACCACTGAAAGGACATGTTATAACAACTGCTGGACGACAGACATTTACTGTAATGAAACTAGGACAGCTATGTCTTTTATAGGAGACTGCTGCGAGGCTTTGTTGAGCTGAAAGCAACAAGGTAAACAATCCGTAGGTTGAGCAATGTATCGACTGCTCTATTTTGCAGGTCCCTTATGGCCATTTTTTTTGTTTTAATAAGCCATGGAGACATCAGGTGTTAAATTGTTTAATCTTTCAGAGGTATATGAAATCCATTTGTTTGTGGGCTCGGAAGATTACCATTGAAAAAGTAATTACATTATTACAGGTGCTATCATCATCATTTATCTTTCTGACATTTAAAGACTTACTAAATGCCAAACTGTTCCTCGGAGACAACAGCTTGATCCTACGTGATGTCCAAACACTTTTAATTACAGGATCTTTAAATTCTAATTGTGCCCATCTAAAAAAAATACATAAAGCATAACAGACGCTTATAAAAAACATGTGAATAACTTCAAGTATTGTATGACAATAGAGTTCATATGCTGTGAGTCTGAAATGTTGTTGTTTTTTTCGGGGTTTTTTGGCCAGTCTGTCTGAACAAGTGATCAGGTTAATTTCCATGGGTCCTGTTGCAAGTACTTTAGAAGCCATAAATGTTCATGAGTACTACTGGCTAACATTTATCCGAACGCCTGCTGAGAAGGAGGTCTGTGTGTGTGTGTGTTTGTGTGTTTGTGTTTGTGTTTGTGTGTGTGTGTGTGTGTCTGTCTGTGTGTGTGTGTGTGTGTGTGTGTGTGTGTGTGTGTGTGTGTGTGTGTGTGTTTGTGTCTGTGTATGTGTGTGTGTGTGTGTGTGTGTGTGTGTGTATTGGGAGGG
>OMNN01000762.1:0-17563 GCA_900302755.1 Chromis chromis | reverse complement strand
ATTATTCATGCAGATTCATCAGTGTGCAGATTCATTAACTAACTAGTTTGTGACTATGGGTACTTCAGTTCAGTGGTTTCCAACTTAAGAGTCGGAAACATCTGCTTGTGGTGTGAAATTTGGGATTCTTCATTTTGGACAGAAAATATTTAAATTTAATAAATATCTGAGCAGTTAAGAAAAGGAAATATCTCTTTGGTAAAAGTGGTAACAACTTCTAAAAGGGTTAGGGTTATAGTAAAGAAAAGCAACAAATGTTCACACTTAATATGCTGGAACCATGAAAATACATTTGTGCTTGCAAAGTATAGTACAAAAAACAAAAAAACAAAACAAAAGCTGATTCATTTTAACATCCAACGAGTGACCGGTTCGTTCATAAGTCATTTCAGATATATTCTCGAGGTAAAGTGATGACTGTTATATTCATCACAGACTGAATTATCAGTGCTGTGTGGACTGTACGGCACAAAACTGTGTGAGGTGAGGAGCAGATGCAGCACTAAAATGAAATATCAGGTGATGCAGGATAAAGTCAAAGTGCGCTCATATGATTAGACTGTTTTAATCTCGTTTTGGCTTTTGGTGGAGGCTTGCATCTCTTTCATCTATCACTGATGTACTGACTACATTAAGATGTCCATGACTCTGAAGTGGAGATAGAGGGCTGATATTTTGTGGTTCCATATCTTTTAAATTTGTCCTTAAAACATACCAAATATTGGCAAGCTCCTGGATTGTTGGCTCTTCTGTGTGGATTCTGTATTTCTTGTCTCTTTTACTCAGTGACAATTAAAAGCTTCTGTGCAGCCAGCTGTAGGATGTGATCCAGATTAAAATATGAGTGCATGAATTTATCCTCCTCTAAGACTACTGCATAGTGTATCTTAACCTTTCCCCTCTGTGTGAGTGTATACTAGGAGACATTACTGAGTATACACTAGTGTGTTTATCTACAGGGTGGGGGAAGATGAGTCACATTTAGTCCAATAAAATCCAGCTTGTGATAGCGCTCCCCATGCCTGCTCCTCCGCACGCCTCTTAAAACATCTCTGCAGAACTATTTTTCTCCTTTCATCTTCCCATATGATTCCTAATAAAATGCCACAACTGCAGCGATGAGTCTCTGCCAAATCAAGCCATCCATCGTACACCCCTCACACTCACTTCAAAAACGAACCCATCCTCCATCCCTTTACATTCTTTTTCTGTTCCACCTTCCTCTAATCTCAGCTCAACCAGTGACACTTCCTCAATATTTTCTCCTTTCAGAGTCTCATTTCATCCGAGCCCAAGGCGAGACACTTGTCTCAGACTGAAATGCTGCTCTCTGGTGACTCAGTCACTGACTCATTCAGCCACTTCATTCACATATCCGGGGAAGCGCTCCACATTGGCTGAAAAAAAGTGCCTACGTCACTCTGCATTTGTTTGGATTTTGTGATCTGTTTTAAGACATATAGTTGGTTCATTTAAATGCATATTTTTTATGTATACTGTAACGAGTCTGGATTTCCTCTTTTAGTTGAGCTCTAATGTTTTTCAGCACTGTGTGAAAATCATTGGGGATTAAGGAGGCCTTTAAATTCCCTTGTATTAATGGATATGAAACACTATGATCTTTATCTCTGCTTATTTTTGCTGTCACTTGAAACATAATCCATTGCCGCTGTCAGGTGACACTTCACTTTGATTGATGTTTTATACTGGCTCTGATTGTTTCAGGTCAACTGGAATTACACAATAAAATGTTCCGGCAGGCAACTCTGTAAAATCTGTTCCACTCAGGAGTGGAATTTGTGAGCTGACCTAAATGTGGTGATGTATTTGTCACTGTTACCAAATCCTGGGGCTGAAACTACTGTATAGCCTTTAGGCAGTATGAGAGAACGGCCTACACAGAACACCATTCAATCTCAGGGCTGACACCTTCGAGACCCATTTACAACTGGTTTTAAAATGTGATCTGTATATAAATAAGTTATTTGGAAAATGACATCTGATCTATGGGTCTTTGATTTATATCTGGTAATAAGATGTGTTCTTGTCATCTTGATTATACACACATTGTGATGATCAAAATGCAAATAAGTTATGCATAGCTGGCAGAATTATTAAGCAACATGGTGCATCCCAGGTTATCTAAAGCAATGCCATGAATGGGTGTCATTAATGCTCTGAACTCCAATCAGTTGATAGTTTTGATCAGTTTTACTCACTGTGGGCTCATTTTTTACTGCAATATTAATTCCTGGACCCCAATGGAAATAGCACAACCATGGCTAGATGTAGAGAGAACTAAAAAATATCCTCTGTGCAGTATAATAAAGTTATAATACAATTAATTGTAAAAAAAGAAAAAATGAAGGTTTAATATCTTTGATTATTTATTCATCAAAGAACGGAAAAAGTGCCAAAGGTGTTTCAAAACTGGTAAAAATGGTGGCTTTACATACTATAGATGTTTTATTATTTACATTTTTAATTTGTTGCCATCATTTTCTCCTATCTGCTCTGTGTAAACACATCCTGCAGTTCAGCTTAAAAGTCTCTGAATTTTTTTGCGCCACTGTTGGTCACAGCTAAGTGATTAATTAGTTCTTGGTTGTGTGAGAAGTGCAAAATTTTCTTTTCTTTTATTGTTTTTTCATAATCTGGTTACTGCACACAATTTATTTTGGGCAAATTTTTAAACAAGTGATTTTGAGAGAATATCCTGATTTTGAGCTTAGATTAGGCAAGTATTTCCAACAGAGCTGCACATAATTTATGATTAGTTGAAGGACTGTGAGAAACTTGAAAGTCTAGCGATTGTTTTTGTTTTTACAGTTTGTGGCTCTGATAAAGGTGTAATATAGGCGATTTTTTTTAACCCACTGGCAGGTTTTAGGGTTGGGAAGGCATGGTTAATTTGTAAACTGCTTTTTTGTAAGGCAAAACTCACTAACTACTGCTGTGATTTGTGTATTGTTTTTTTGTGGTTTGACTTGCTTAAACTAGAGAGAAAATTTAGAATTAGGTGGACATTTAAAGCTAGCTGGCCAGATTATTATCTGAAGTACTGATTGCATTTACATCTGCTGAGATCCAATCACAATACGCACTTGATCTGGCTTATCAAATCATGTTCATGGCCGTCCTCAATAGCATGTCCATGGTATAAACCAAGTAAGGAGAGACTTTTACAGATAACTATAGCTTTCATTCTTATTTCCGGTTGTAAAAAAAAAAAAATCTAACTGCATATTTAACTGGCAGTCTGGAAATAAAGTAAAAGCTGCCCAAATACTCCCAAGCATTCAAGACTCTCTGAGGACAGGACAGGATGATAATTAAGAAGTCTTTCCAAGTGTGCTGAAAAACAGCAGGAGAGTGAGACCTAAATTAATTCTGTGGTTAGAGTAAAACTACTGACATGGCCAGACAGGAATAAAATAATGAGCAGTAATTAAAGTGAATCATACAGTCCTAAAGAAACTTATCTTGAGTGACTCTTGCCAAAGGCAGAGCTTGTGTGCTCTGTGTAATGCAGCACTCTACAGCATATTTGGAGCTCTGTGTGACAGGAAGTGGTCAGAACCAGTGTCCCTGCGCTCTACACTGCAGCTCTGTCTATCTGTGCATGTCCACAGCCCAAACATCTCTAATGGTGTTTACACAAGTGGACATCTGGGGTAATCAGAAAACCCATGACAAACACTCCACATCCTGCCAGTGCAGGAATAGTGGAAAAGATGATCAGAGTGTGACTGAATGTATAAAGCAACAATGACAGAAGGTCAGTAATGAGAACGAGAGACAGGAGGACCATCTTACATCTTCATCCAGGTTGGTCTGCTCCAGGTCTATCACTTTAAACTGGACCCTCTTCAAAATCTCCTCCAGAGACTCGCATGCTTTGTAGTCCAGCTTCTCACCTGAGGACAAGCACAACATTTGGTCAATAAATTGTAAATGAAAATTGCTAATGAAAAAAGGTGTAAATTCTGTAAAACCTATGCCCCAGTATGACATTCTAGGCTACTACAGACTCCCACAAGATTAATGCATAGCAACTGTTGTGGTGCTTTATGGTGCTTACCTTTCAGATCCAAGCATTCATTTCGCTGTGTCAGGTCTTTCAGTTCCTGCAGAAACAAAAAGAAGGAACGTCAGGAGTTGACTTCTCCACTGAGGCAAACTTTTCACATGTTGAAATTTTCACATCACACAGGAGGCATTTCAACAAATCATTGCTGGAGATAAAACACAGCTCTTGCACAAACTAGGAAACTTTTTCTGCAAAGAAAATTATCTGCAGCAAACACTAGCTCAAGGCAGCGCTGAATATTTCACCACTAGTGAGTTTCATGAAGCACTGAAGGCGATTGCTGCGTGAGCCCTAATGATGGCAACTTCAATTAGAGCAGTGTATTACATAAAGGGCTATGCCATTCCTAATATCAGGTTTTCTGTGTGGGTGGGACACTCATGGAAAGCTGAGACACAAGCTTTGATCACATTTTGGGGTTGTGCTGGTTTGCATAAACTGCTGTTAAAGCTGTTGTCTACAGCTCTTCTTCTAACACCTCACTGTGGCTGTTTCTGCTTTTTTTTTTATTATCACTGATGAAGCTCTGCTAAACCAGTGAAATACTGCATCCCACTATTTGTGGCCAGGTGTGAATGGGTTCCGTTCTGGGTAGAGAATGTAAAACTGCATTGTATACTGGGTGTGTCTGCTGTGTGAAAGGGAAGGACCCAACGACTCGCATTGGCTCCATTCACACTTGGCCACATAGGGCCCTAACGAACCCCATTGTGAGAGGGAAGGACCTAACGACTTGCATAATGAGGCGAGGGGCAACACACACACGGCAGACAAAAGCTTCAATAGTGTTAATGGCTCCTGAAGAGTATAAAAATCTGGAACTCTCAACCACTCATTTTAGAACTGATGAAGCCTCTTGGATGAGAGGTGAAACGTCTTCGACAAACTCAAGCAAGCCCAGATGCTAAGATTGAAACTACGAGGACAACCATGACCTGGATGACTGAGAATCTTCACAGACAGAAGTATGAACAGACATGTAGGAGTGAAACTAAACTTCAAACCACCAAAATTAATTTAGAAACTACAATAGTACATAGAGATGGACTTCCTCCATGTCAGTGCCAGAAACTGAATGTTTGAGGGAGGGGGATTATGCTGTGTTGGCTGTGTGTCTGTGTGAAGCAGAGGTAACACATATGGTCATGGCTATGTAGTTCTCAGGACCATTAACCAGCTGAACCCCCTGAACCCGCAAACCCACCAGCAGGCTTGAAGGGTGTGTTGTCTTTGACCAAAACATAAAAAAAATCACAAATGCATTTATCAGAGCCAGAAACTAAAAACAGATAAAATTATAGGATTTCCAACATTTGTTTTTACAGTCATTAAACTAATAATGTTTGACATTCGGTTTTGTTGGTAGAATTAAATGAAACTAAGCTTAAAATTGTGTTTTTTTATTAAAAATCACTTTTTTCTACATGTCTTTTGAATATATTTCAAAAGTAAATTGTTCGCACTAAACAGATTCTGTAAAAAACTAAAATTCTGCACTTCTCAGCAGCTACAAAGTCATATTTGACTCAACTGTGATCAACAGGCACGTGAGAAAAATTCTGCGACTTTTTGGCTAAAATGTGCTGAACTGCAGGCTGTGTTTACACAGAGTAGATAGGAGACAAGTATGAAAACAAATTAAATAGGAAAATAGTCAAATGATTTGAGTTGATTCTACCTCTAGTCATAGTTGTGCTCTTTCCATAAAAAGGTGCAGGACTTTATATTGCAGGGAAAAATAAGCCCACATCTGACCAGAGCACAAAACTCATCAGAAACTGTTTGGGGTTCAGAGGGTTAAAGATGCGGCTTAAATGTGACTTGACCGCTCAAATGGTGAACCTATTTTATGTATGAGCTAATTCTTTGAACTTGCTGTTAATGCGTGTGCATTCACTTTGGCCACCATTTATTCTGTGATATAGTCCACAGAATCACAGATCGGAAGGTGTTAAACTATTTCACCTCTTTCCCTGATAACAGACACAACCACCCACACAAACAAGAAAACATACAGAGTGGTGCCCACAAAACTATGTACCAGCAAATCCCTCTCTCTAGTTGACTGCCCAGCCCATTCAGCATGAACTCCATAACCCCTGCCCTCCTGCCTCACTGCCATTACTTATGTGTGTGTGGCTGAATGATGATGATGTTGGGAGTTCATGGCCTGTTGTATGACTCAACAGGTCCCATGAACATAATTATTGTGGCAAATGTCACATCTAAAAAACTGTATTGTCACAATACAGACAGCAGGAAACAATATCACATTAAATAAGGCAGGAAGAGATAATTTGATTAATAAATGCCAACAAATTCTCAACAGGTTTTGTAAAATGTGGATAATTTATGCCAAATAACTGGATGTTATTCGGCATCCATAAGGTTTTGACTGTGTAAACAGAAGCAAATACACATTTGGGTCAATTTAACAGCAAGTCAATCTTCACCTACAATTACCATAGGCACCTGTCAGTGAGAATGACTTTATCAGTTTAAATTCCTCTCTGGCAGAGCTGCCAGAACCCGAAATAGTGCATGACGCACAGTGTGCCTCTGCACGAGTGGTGGTATGGGTGTGTGTTGTGGGTGGGCAACATCAAGCTACCGTTTCATTTTCTGATCTTGTTCATTAAAAGCTGTGGTGATATATGCTTCTTACATGTTATATGTGTGCTATATATTTGTACTGCACACCAACGAGCCATGTAGTCTAAGGACCTTCTGCAAACCCCATTTACTATGAGCCTGAGAACAAGGAAGAAATACGACGTGAGTTTTCATATGGGAAAGGACAGATGGTGATGTATGACAAAACCCTCCCGTGGCCTCCACCTCCTCTCAAAATGGGGCAGTTACAAGGTCCTTGTTAACGTGCAACTGGCTGCATCATGTCACAAAAAAACACAAAAGCAGTGAAGGTATGGCAGCCAAAGTTACTGCTCTTCTAAAACCCTGATGCATGTCTGTTGTATATTGCCATTTAAAGTTTAACATTTTTAAGTTTACTACCAGAAAGTGCACAATGTGGACTCATAACAAACAGTGTTAGCAGTTTTACGATTACTACATCCACACAACTTCCATTTTCTGTGATTAACACCATATTCAGGTTGCTAATGAGCACAAACACTAGAGTTTATATATGGCTTCCATTGTCTAGATGTTGCAGTGGCTATGTTAACTGCCTACATCAAGTGACCTGTAAATGCATCAAAATCAGAATAGAAATACCCACAAATGTTCCACGCATGTGACATTTCCAGACTTTATATCGCTTCAGTATACAGCTAAGTGGTCACAAAGGGATTTATGTGATGCTGTTAGTAGAGGGTCCATCTCTTAAATTGGGACGCAGGTGTAGAAGTGCATGTGGAGCGTGCAGCAAAAGATTGAGCAGAGCATTTATTGTATGTTCTTTTCAATTTGTGACAATCTTATTCCAGATATAATTTATCAGACCTCAGGGAGAGCATGTTTCTGCATATTCAGAGAAAGCAAGCATGTTCACAGGCTGCGTGTGAGACATTGCATAATAGGGAAACCACTTGTCCCTGGGGGAATAGCAGCAGCAGAAATGTGACACAAGGCTACCAAGTGTCCAGGTTTTAAGACTCTGGTGGGAGTTACTGCGGAACAGGCATTCAACACACAGCTGCTAAATAGTGACCCTTATAAACTCACAGACACACAAACAACTGGCCAGAAATGTACATAACCTGTAGGGCTGCTGGCAAGGCGCCACGTGTACAATCCAGTTGGACTTAATAAAGAAAGCATTTAGAGTGAAAGAGGAAAAAACTGTAAATGGCTGAGCACCTCTTGCTATAACATGCCTCTCTCCTTGGCCAGCCATTTGGTCTGTTTATGTGGCTGGTTACTGCAAGGATGACTAAGCAGAAATGAGAGGACCAACAGACTACAGTGGTAGGGAGGGATGGAGAGAGGCCAGACATCGCAAACATGAGCAATCACAAAAAAAGCAGGGCATAACGGGTGGACGGAGTGGAGAAGGTGAAGCACCTCTGCAATGACGAGAAATCCCAGTTTAGTCAACTGCCAGTGGAAATGTACCCAAACCATAAGACTAAACGAAGCTTACAGCAGCAGCTTTGCACAGTGATGCGCATTTCCACAAGTAGCCGAGATGTTAACCCAACCTCTTTCTCTCAGCTGACCAGGCATGTGGGGATTTCTTTGCAGAGTCTTTTGAGTCACAAACTTGCGTCCATCTGGGTCTCACTTCCCCTCAACATCATCACTTGCAAACCTACAAATCTGCAGGTACACATGTGCAAAGCTCCAGTGGAGAGGCCCAGTGAAGGGTCTATGGTGTGTGCTCAGCAGCAGTGACATAGCAAACAGGAGAAAGTGCTAATGTGTCCCTGCTGCAAGGCCTAGCACTGCCAACTCCTTCGTTCCATCAGTCTGACTAGAGAGAAACTGGTTTGGTGACATGAGGTTCAAACACAAAAATACAAGGCAAGAAACAGGCTTCCGTATGTTTGCATATACACAGTTCTAAAGTATCAGAGTTATCACATCAACCATTATAATTGCCTTTGATGGCTGGAGGCCTTTAAGCAAAAGAAAGCTCCATATTAGAGAGAGGGTTGTATTTTAACAGGAATCTGACACATTAATACAAAACATATTGTATTCTATCATACTGTTAGCAGTAATTTTATTGCTGAAACAGTAGTGGGAGTGTTGCCCCCCTACAGACAGTGGACATATTGTCAGTCTTTGCTAAAAACCAACAACTACATGGTCAGTTTTACTGTCTAGAGGCAGGACAAACACACGCCTCGTCTCTGAGGCCACAAAAAAACAAGAATGTGTCGTGAAATCATTGCAGAAAGGTCTCCTTAGTCTGACTGTATGCATGTACCATTGTCTAGTATCTTTCTAGCATCTTTAACACTGGATCATAAATGGGCAGTAATAAGAGGATGTTTGTTGTTGTTTTCTCTGGCCATTCATTAATGTGTCCTCTACTTTCTGCTCTAAAACACATCTGACATTCAGTAGAAAAAACTACCACATATGGCAACATTTAAAGATGTTATCTATACCAACACACTAAAGCATGTGCATCAATTCACATACAAAGGCACGAGGTCGGTAGGGATATAAAAACAAACAGCCCCGAGGCGTCCCCCACTGGATTTGAAGAAGTGCTTATATAGAGGGATTATGGGGCACATGACTGTGCTGGCTAGCCCACAAGAGACGGCAGGAAAAAAAGACACAAACCACCCGCCTGCCTCTCGGGAGTAACAACCACCCTTAGTGAAAAAGGAACAAGGCCCACCACTACTGGATACTATCACATCACTTGTCCAGAGTCATGCCATGGTGCATCATGCCATGCCCTCAAACCACATTAACAAGCTTCTAAAGAGTTTTCATGACCAGAAGAAAAGGTTCAGGATGTAATTCTTGGAACAAAATTTTGTTCAGCCTCACGAACAGGAAACTACGCAGTTACAAAGGGCTTTTGGGTGGAGCTACTGGGACTTCCTAACGGTTCACAGGCTGCCTGTTCAGCTCCTGGTTTGACAGTGCAGTCTAGTGCTGCCATAACTTAAGTGATTTCAGTTGTTGTATGTCCTAAAGCCTTCATGTACATCTACAGTATCACTGAAAAAGTCACTCTCTGTACTATTTTAACCTGTTTAATCAATACTATAGCTTGATGCTGCCAAGAGAATATTATATTACATCAAGGCCACAACTAACAATTATTTTAATAATTTCTTAATTTGTAAATTATTGTATTGATTAACAGTTTCATCAGTTGGTCTATAAAATATCAAAAACTGCCCATTAAGTTGATGTCTTCAAAATGCTGGTTTTCTGACAAAAATGATTAAACCCTAACATTTAGGGAGCTAGGACCAGTGCTTTTTTTGTTTAAAAAAAAAAGAAAAAAGAAAGTAATTTACAAAATTGTCCCTTGTCAACAAACTGATAATGTGGATTGTTTAACAGATTTAGAAGGGGATTATGACGTTCCACTAGAAGAGGCAGATAAAATAATGGCCTCCTCACTCATTAAACTTTCTACTTGAAACTTCTTCCAATTTCTACTTCAAAATAATTTCAAGTAGATATTGGCCTTCTCATTCAATACCTTTCCTCGGACACTGTATCACATTTCAGCATCTTCCTTTCCCAACAAACATGAATCGAATTACAAAATACGCCAAAATATGTGTGTGTTGATGTGCCTGTTCATGTGTTTGTGTTATGTTGGACCTTACCTGTATCTGTTTGAGCACTTTGGGGATAGATTTACAGTTGAGTTTCTGACAGGCTTGTTTATAGGAAGAGAGGATCTCATCCACCGTCACATTCTGAGCTGCAAAACACACATAAATTCAAAAGGTTAAGATTGTTTTTATTGGTGTGGTTTGTCTCTAGTTCCTAAATACACATGTTCAAGCATTTAAAACAATCATACTGACTGAATAATGAAATGAATGAAAAAGTGACCAAACATGTCCCGCTTATGTTTTTTTTTCTATCCTTACTTAGCAATAATCTATTGATAATATTTATTATATTTGTATAGATTTTTCTACAAAATGTAGCTGCACAACTCACGCTTACATGCATCAAAGCCAGTAATCCAGTTTAACTATGTGTGATAGCTTAAGTCATGTTTAAGCATGACAGATTTCTTTTGATGGTTTCTTATAATTGTAGAATATGTCAGGACGGCTGGGACAAGATCAAGGCAGTCTCCCTTCATCTCCAGCAACACTGAAGTTCAAACACACCACTTTAAGAGGCGTGAGCAGTTGGAACGTGACCTTAAAATACATGCAAAATGCAAAAGTGGCTGCGCTAACATGGCTTGCTGGCATATGTTGTCATATCATTAAGTTAAGCGATGCCTATTAATTTTGAGAGCTTTGCAGTTCACTCACAGGTCAGACTTAGTTATGAAGCTATGACATTAGTTTAACCACGTGGTATAGTGGTTCTGACAGCCACCATTAAAATTAAACAAATTAGGCATCTGGAATAGATTTATATAGCTTTGAAACATGGCTGAATCCGTCCTGATGCTGATGCTGCAGATCAACTCAGGATATCCCTAAATGACTAAAGATTATTAACATAATGAAGTCTAGCACTGGGACACACTTCAAAATTATTCCTGTCTTATGTGACCTCTTTGTGTTTCTGCCTTGGGGAGCACTCTCCTGACAGAGAGGATCAGAAATTGTAACCCCTTTACGGGCTCCCCTACTTAAGTCAGCAAAAAGGAAGTATTGTTCTTGGTTTGTGTGTGGGTCAGACGCTGCTGCCATCCCAGACTGTTGCGGGGGCTAACTCCAGTCAGATGACTGGGCAACATTCAAACCCACTGTTCTTGCTGAGAGACTCAGCTGAGAGATGAAGTGAGGCACTCAAGCAGAGAAAGACAGAGACAAAAAAATGGCAGAAACAATGATAGAAAAACAGGGAATATATGCAGGAGTTTGCAAAGTTCAGGACATAAAACAGTTACTCTACCACACACGGGTTGCTCTGTGTGTGAATCTGACTTTCACTGCAGTCAGCATTTTGAATTCTCTCGCCAAGGTGAGAACTTGTCCGCTTCACTGTTCAGTTGCTTCCACTGTCGGTCTCCTTCATCTCCCACAGTGCCCCTCGTGGGTTTAACTCACATTCTCAAGTTCATCACCTACCCCTGATATCAGTGATAAAGCCCAGGGCATTACTAAGCCTGGAGTGTAGCAGAACCAGCAGCATGTCTAGTCAATACTAACAGTGAAACTTACTACTAGAGACCAAAGCTATGGCTAGTCTGAAGTAGTGTGTGTATGAAACAAAATGAAAGAGCAAGCCTATACCACATGAATACAATGAGAACAGCCACAACACATATTTTCTTTGTTTTCAGACCCAGACCAAACAGTCCCCACAACAGAAACCTGTCTGGACACTGATCCTGCAGCAAGCCCTGCATCCATACAACATATACATGTACACACACACTGACAAAGTTGACTGGATGAGGATATGCAAATGCATGAAGCTCCGTGTGCACAAAGGCAAAAATATGCCAGAGCACTCCCTGTATCTGATCTGTAAAGCTGTGTGTTCACGTCATTTTGTTTTATGATCATCTCAGACATTAGAAAAATCTGACTCCATAAGCACAAGCCATGTGAAGTTAGCTATAAAAGGTCATACATTTGCCACTGATCAACGGTTTCCATATGAAAATCTCTTGGCTGCTCCTCTAATCTTTAGACATATTTAGAAAACAACAGCACAATTCCACTCATTTTGAGTTTGAAATGCTTGTGAGTGATATAGAGAAGCCTTGCTGAATCACTTCTGGCATTAATATAACAAGCAAAGCATGAGTAATACTAAAATGTATTTCTACTATTTTCTAACAGTTCTGTTTGTTTTGGATCTGTTTTTGTGCCACTTAGGAATGTCTGTTTCCTTTTGTGCTGTAGAACACATCGCTGTTAATTTTGAGCTACCCCATGTAGTGCTTCACTAAAATTATTAACATGTTGGAAATTCATGCAATCTTTCCCTCAGTTCTGGCATGTGAAGGACAAATATGAATCACTGATGCAGCAACACAGATAAGAACCTTTATCTGGCTTCAGACCCATGGATGCTGAACCACATGATCAACACAGCGGTTTCACCACCAGGAATCAAATCCTGAGTCTTTAAAGCTGAGGATGGGAGCATCAGTAATGCTCAACTCATGCGTCCGTAACTAATTTCTTCACTCTAATTACTACTGTACAATTTAGCCAACAACCACATGCTGCGCACGCCTGCTGTTAAAAACAGAACCGAGTCCATGTTTGCATGAGGACGGCCTTTCATTACCATCAAGTCCTCACTTCAGTCACCACCAAAATTCCACCCAAACCTTCATATTCCTGTGAGGTTGTAGGGAAGCTCACATGCACAGCACTAATTGGTCTGCTGTAATGCATTAATTGCATGCCCTTGCTTGCAAATGAGAAATGTCTCTATAAATGGTTTTGTGCATACACATTTATGAATATTGTCTCATGCTAAAAACCATAAATGCTAAAATGAAAGCAAATAAATTAATGTGATACTACCATGACTATCTAAAGTCATATCAATCCAAAACTAGGAATTTTCCAGAAACAAGAATATATGAAGAAATTTATGCCATGTGAAATGTTGTGTCCATACAGATGCAGAGAGTATAATTTGGGCTTTACAAACATAGCTTTAAATGGATGAGACACAGCATAAGGTATAGATATACAGTACGGCATGTCCTCAGTCTTTTCACCAAATAAGTCAAAGAAATGTGAGCCAGATGTAAAGCAAGTATCTTTTTATACATAAACATACCATTTTGCAATATAAATAAGACCTGAAACTAAAAGTTATCCATCTTATGATAAAAAAAAAAACACCTGTAATCCGAGTGAAGAGAAAAGACAGCACATGCACCAACATTTTTATACTTGTGTAGAAAAGCAGACGCACTACTAGTTAAGAATGAGGCCTCTACAGAGACTTATGTCAATCAAAGAGGTGGCACACTAAGGCAAAAAAGTTTCCTTCTTTTGCCAAAATTGTGACGCTTTCTTTTTAAGTTAACACATCTCCTTTTGCTTTGTATCGATAGTATGATAATGAATTGCTGTGATGGTTTCAAGGTGAAGCTCTCCGTTATCCGTGCCAGCTCCCAGGGTTTTGCTAATGCTATTCAATTGTATTCTGAAAATCAGTAGTAATTAAATGCCACTCTTAATGAGTACACTTTGGCAGGATGTGTTTTTATTTGACTCAATTACTCCTGATTTACATTTGTGCTTCGCCCACAGAAAAAATATCTGGACACAGCTCTGTGGATTTAACCTAAATGCTACTCCTACCAGTGTATAAGGGAGCAATCTTGTAAATTTGTACAGTACAGTGTGTGCGTTCCAGTGAACACTGTGTCCTTGGACAGTGGAAGTGTTATTGTGCAGAGTCGCTGTGGAGCAAGTGTGTGTGTAAACGTTTCCTGAGGGAAGGTGGGGTTTGGGGGTGGCGAGGGTCCCATGCTTACTACACAGTATTTTCACACATAGCTCATTCATTAGGGAATGAGAGGGGATGACAGAGATGCAGAGAAAAACAACAACGGCCTATTTGTTTTAATGAAAAATAACCTATCACTAGTGTACACAATAGCAAAGAAAGCTGTGCAAGTAGACTTGGGCTGAGCACCTCACAAGAAAACAAATACATTGTGATTATGTGAAAATAAACTGTGAAAAAAGAAAGAGAAACAAAGACAGAGCAAAGAAAAAAAACAGAGCTACTTATGAGTCAAATGCTCGGTGTTAAACAAACTCGGAGATGCAAGCCTCAGCCCTGCAGGATCATTAAGAGCTGAGCTACAGCTGTTTGCCTGCGTTTCTGCTTGCTCCGTCTTTGTTTTATTGCACTCCCTCCAGTGCTGCTGGTACATGTATGGAGGGAGTGGCGATGAGGAGGTACGCAGAAGGGGGGCAGAGGGAGGGGAAATGACTGTTCCAAACAACATCATTTCAAACCAGGTTAAGAGCTGATGATATGCAGAATATGGTGGCCCCTGAGGACAAAGCATACACAAGAAGCAAATGTACAAACATAACAGGAAACATGCTCCAAATCTAGAAATGCAACATATATGGAAACACATACAACTAGGGAAAACACGCGGGGGGGCTTGATTTAGATAATCAGGAACACTACAAACAGACAAGCTCAAAGCACTGATAATTTTTATACTTTAAAAGTTTAGATATTTTCAAAACTTCAAATATGTGGGGATTCACTCGATGACCGAGCGGTTATGTGCCGGGTTCGACCCCTGGCCGACCGGACCTCTGCTGCATGTCATTGTCCTGCTCTCTTGCTCAACATTTCTTAACCATCTCCACAGCACTATCTGAATAAAAGCAAAAATGCCAAAGAAAACAGTTAATCCAAACAAAGCCTATGTTGAAATCTGCTCGAAAGCTTTCAGAGATGGGATGATCAATCTGCCGGGTGAGACAGGCCGGCCGTTTCAACAGCTAACATCTCGTCCCCAGAGATGACAGATGAGGGACGAGACATTTAGCTGCCTTGATATTTCAGGTGTGCAGACGACAGGAGATGGGGAACAATTTCTGCTCAGACTCAGTGAATCTACTGAACAACACAATCAAGCAACAAACCCTTTCATCCTCATTATTATTGTTGGCCTTCATCCACAGAGCAACAACAACACCACACACTAAATCAGAGGCTGTTGCCATCGTCGAGCTTGTGGGCAGAAAAAAAAGCAGGACGCTGCTACAACAGCACCTAGCTTGCTGACTCAGATCAACAGAGGTAAATTAGGTGCTGCAGACTTTATGGCCAAGAATGATGTTGCACTGTTGACCACTATCCTGCTGGTGCAGATTTACCCTTCAGTAGAACAAATGTTTTGAACAATGTCACCAACAGCAGGCTGGAGTAAAGCAAAGTCACTCAAACAACAACATCAGAAAGCAAGCTATAGAGAGATTGTTCACAGATGGTGTTTACAAGCTGACAAGTGAGTTAAGCTGATCAACATTATGCAGCTCTAGCTCTCAAATCATTTTCCTCACTTCTAACCCTTACATACATAGTTACTTCGAGTCATGATTTAGATGGCCCTAAAGGTAGTCAAAAGGTAATTAATGCACATGAGACCTCTTAAACTTTAAAAACATTTAAAGGGCATTCAGGTTTGACACCCATAATAAAGGATTCAGTGGAAATCATTTAAGTTTATGACCAACTTAAAGTGAATATTCTTTCTGACATATACCAACAGATTAATTGATTTTCTAATGCTGTATTAGCTGTAGCGCCAGCAACGTAAGATGGACTTGGCGGCAAATCAGGATCAAGCATAAAAACATATTTATGCATTTTCTGCATCACCAACTGCATCCATGTATGTTCTCATTGCAACACGTCACTTCCAGTTTACAGCAAGCACACCTCATTGTTTTTCAGAGCAAATCGTCTTAAAGCCTTAAAATCTGTGGTTATATGGCCATTGTGAAATGAAGCATCTATTTTGAGCTAAAAAACTAAAAGACACACATTGGGGGCATGTGAGGCTTTGATTAATTTGCTGAAAAGAGGCAAAATATGAGACCTTTATAGTCTATTTAAATGTGAAACTGAACATAACTTCCTCTGGGGATGTTAGCTATGACAGGAGAGCCACCTCTGTGACATTAAAAACTCTGGCTTTAGGCTCAACATACCTCACTAACCTATTAATCTTGCTTTGTAGCACAACCCCCCTCAGATGGTCTCAGTACAACAACTGATGTGAAGATCAGTTCAGGTTTTCAGATAATGACATTTTGCTGGGATACACCCCTCTAACTAGGGCTGGGCAATATATCGATATAAAAATTATATCGATATATTTTTTAAATGCGATATGGAATTAGACTATATCGTATATATCGATATAGTTCAAATGTGCGCTGTGATCCTTGCTCTGCTGCGCTGCTGACCCGGAGCTCTCTGCACTGCTCCGCCCACAAACTGCAGTAGAAGAGGGTGGTGAAGCTGCGCGCGCTGCAGAAGCCCCAGCCGCAAGCCATCCACAACCCGGAAATAATAATAACGAAAGCAGCGTCCGATCACATTGCTAAAGATATGGTCCCTGTTGCAACTGTGGAACAAATCGGATTCAAAAAGCTACCGAAAACTATGGACCTGAGATATGAGCTTCCCAGTCGCAACTACTTTGCACGAGAAGCATTGCCACAAATGTACACTGAAGTCAGGCAGAGCCTTGCTGACCATCTAGCTAACGTGACCCATTTTGCGTTGACCAGCGACGTGTGGTCAAGCAGGACGTGTGAGCCGTACATGTGCGCCGAGCCGAGCCGAGCCGAGCCGATGCGGGATACGAAGCTAAACGTAATGCAGCGGCTCGTCTCGGCTGGTAACTTTAAGTAAACACAGTGACTGAACTTTTTTGTATGGCGACAGTAGGCCACATACGTAGCTTTACACGGAAAAAACAGCGGAGGTCTTCTGCATTTTGTCTTCAGTTGTTTACAAACACAAGCGAAGTGAACGTTACGTCAGTGATGGTAGGTTGTCTGGAGACAAGGTGGGGGAAGGAAGCGGAAGGTAGGGGAACGGAGAAGAGCGCACCGCAGCAGGAGGGGGGCGGAAGGGGGGCGGGGGGTCCTGGCCAGGACTGCGTTGAAAAATTGAATAGAATTAAATAAAAGTTAAATAAATGAATAAGGCACAAAACTTAAAAGTGCTAAAAGTAAAATCAATTACAGTACAGAATGGTAGATTTCATAACCATATTTATTAGATTATTGGGTAAGAATTAGTTATGCACTGATGTGTTTACCACTTTAATGTTACAGCCGGTTTCAATAAAACTACTTGTGACATGTCTTATTT
>OMNN01000760.1:1040-17481 GCA_900302755.1 Chromis chromis | reverse complement strand
AGATTTGGACATTTTTGCCAAGTTCTGGACATATTTTGTTCCATTTTGACAGATTCTGAGCACATGTTGGTTTATTTTTGGCACGTTTTAGGTATAAAGTCTTTTATTTTAAAGGACGTGTTTCTTATGACACAGTTTGCTTTCAATAGCAGGATATTTAGTGGTGGTGACACCAGTAGTTGCCCACTATTAACCTTTAGATTTGGCTCTGCCAGCTTATTGGAGACATTTATGCTAAAACGTGCCAAAAATAAACCAAAATGTGCTCAAAATGGGCCAAAATGTGCCCAAAACTTGGCAAAAGTGTCCAAATAGACCAAAAAGAGCAAAAAAATAAGCCAAATTTTCCCAAGCTGTATCAAAATGCGTTGAGACTACACCCAAATAAACCTCAATTTATTAACAGGAACAGCACACTTCAAAAATTTGGGTCGCGACCGTTATTGATGGCTGGACCAGTTGAGAACCACTGGTATAGATCAATTCAAAAAAATATATATCAGTCAAATTGCCACACATCAGTTTTGGAAGCCTGACGACAAAAGGATAAACAGGCTTCTTATCTCTGTCCTAAACTGGTGTGTGTCTGTGCTGTATGCGTGCAGCAGTGGAACCCAGGGGCAGCCACTTGACAGTGTGTCACAGCGTATTAATAAAGGCTGACTTTGGCCTCTAACCTTGTCACCGTGCTCAGGAACTTCGGGCTTGTCTTTTGAATGTAGTTTGGTTTCAGGCATGAAGTCCTGGATGAAAAAACCCAACCATTTCTGTCTGACAAGTCTGCTCTGTCATGTAAAACTAAAACTTCTCAGCTCAGTGTGCGAGAGCAGAATAGAGAGCGCTTGTGTTTGCCTGGCTCGCACCGAGCCGCAGACCACAGAGCTCTTTAAAGTATCAAACCATCAAAGCAGACCTCGCGTACCACCAGAGTGGACCGCTGTGAGAGAAAGAGCAAGTGTGTGTGTGTGTGTGTGTGTTCTACCTCTTGAGGTTAAGCAGCGCCCAAGGTATGCCGGTGGGCGTTTTGAAGGCTGGCAGCAGCTTTTCACCCAACTCCACTGCCTTTCTACGGAACACCTGAGAAAGAAAGAAAGAAAGCTTCTCAATACAACAGGATTACACTATCTTATGAAAAAAAATACAGTGGGTATATTTACAAAGATCAGCTTTGAATATCAGAGCCTGAACTCTAGATCTTCAACTTGAACACTGAAAAAACACTTTAACATTCAACATTTCCCTCTCAGCAAAAACTTCAGAGCTTACACCTGTAGCTCAGTCCTTCCCTACATCCTTCCCCCTCTTTATCCCTTCATTCCAGGCTTTCCCTTTTTCCTGTCTTCTTCCCTTTATCCTTGTCATCTCCTGCCAGGATCTTTCCATGCCTGCCTCACTGTTGCTTGCAGCTACAAGGATGTTTTCCATTTGACATTTGAAAAAAAACACACTTTAACCTATTTAGTTGTTTGGAATGTCACTGCACAGTATAAACATCTTAAAGCCACTTTAATGCAACAACTAAATGAATTTAGACCTAATTTACTAATGGAAATAAACAAGTCGGTGGGAATTAGCTTGCATCTAATTGAATATAACTAATTGCTCTTGTAGAAACTAAATGGGCCGAATGAATCGACTGTGCATCTGCAAACCATCCATCGTGTGTTTCCTCTGGATTCATTCGAGGTATTCATACGGCTTTACCAAAAATGACTGTCATAAGGAAGTTCTACGACTCCCTCTCCGTCTTTGTGGCTAAAAAGGAAAACACTGCCTCGAGAAAATTAATGAAATTTAATGCTTTAATGACTCTCCGCTCATTAGAGTTAACAAAACTTTAGCTTAGACTTGAAAGCAAAAAAACATCTCCAAAACAGCAGTGAGTCAGCCCTCCATCCAGAGGAAGCCGGACCCACTCATGTTTGATCTTTTCTCATCCCTTTGGTATCTTTTAGAATGAGACATCACAGGCTGAGCTGGTAAACACGAGCCCGTGGTGTCTATTTCAGTGTACTGACATCAATTTACACAATTTTGGAGTACTACAGTTAAATTTTCATCTCATGTAACCTTCAGCTCCATTTCAACCCACCAGCAGCAGAGGCCTGGTGCTGCTTTAAATAACTTCATGAATATTCAACCTGGAAACAAGAACCTGGATGTGGGACCTGAATAAATCTGGGTGATGGTGTCCTATAAAAGTGGATTTGCGACAACTGTGTAATGACTTCTGACTGTTTTCCATGAGGGGTATCTGAATGGGCTAATCACTCAAACTTACAAAGTGGGCTCCAAACATGCTATATGATATGAATGTGGATGAATATTACCATAAAAATTTTTAAAAAAAAGCTCAAGTTTATTATATTTTGTTGTTTGTGGCACGCTTGATTGTGGACTTGAAGTTTGACCTCCTTCAGACTAGCGATAATCATGTCATTGGTTTCATTCTGAAAGGCTACAATTATAATGCTCTCTGCTGCACTGCAAAACCATATTTTCCTCCTTGAATAACGATCTGCTATCAAGTGGATTTCATTTCCCTGTCTAAGCTTTTGTGTTAGCATATCTGAGTAGACAGCTTTGTAGCGGTTTTAGCCGAGGGGTTATGGCGTCTCTTAGGTGTCTGATTTTGTTGGCTGTAAAAGTGAAGCACTTCCATATTTGCCTCCTGGCATGAGTGTAGTAAAGCAGTTAAGATGAAATGGGATTTGGCCCAAGACATAGTGGACAGTTTGACACTGCTGCCAGGGCCTCAGCAGCCGGACTCTAACTGCTGCTGCTGCTGCTGCCCACAGACAAGAGCGAGGATGACGCTGTGCCTGTGTCAGTTCTTCTGTTAACTAATGCAGTCCACATGGATTTGTGTTTTTTTATCCCTGACTCTTGATGTACAATGGGAGTGCTCCTACGGCTCTGATTCAGTCCAACAGAAATCAAGTCCTGTCTCCAGAAATTACTTTCCTATACAACTCAAATGCATTCTACAAAGGAGGAGAATCTACACATATCTTGTGAAAAGGTTGTATTTGAACCTAAACAGTGATATTTTCCTAACCCGAGCCATGTATAGTAGTTTTAGTGCCCAAACCCAACCAAGCAAGCTAACAAGTGACATTCGCCAAAAAGATGGCTTGATTACAAGTGTCACTTGGCTTTAGGAACGATAACCAAGTACACACTGCTCATCTGAAACATGGCTGGGAGCCATCAAGCACCACAGAAGTCTCTGCCATGGTGGCCTGTTGCTAGCTAAACCCCCAAAATGCTCTTGACATGGAGCTGCTCATAGTCCCAGTGATCGCCTCCTCAGGTTATTATCAAACCGTAAGAGGCTTCACCTGGTGGCACAATCAGGTACTACAGTTAACCTAAAATACTCTGACATGCCCTTTTCTTTGTCTTATTGGTGCATATCTTTTTAATTAGTTAAATTATTAACAGCAAGTAATCAATTAATGATTAATCATTAACATCACTAGTCTAAGAATAATGGTCCTACACGGGACGTGAGCCCTGGTCTCCTGCATGAAGATTCTGTTGCTCCCCTCATGCCTCCTTATGCTGACTTTATGGTTCTTTCAAACTGGAAGCGTTTCCTACTATGTCACAGAAGGAATGAGAAATCGAAATCAATGACAAAATGTTTCTTTCAAAATGAAATGCATCTCTTTCCAAACATAAATGACAATGCTGTTTAGTTTGATCAGAAACGTAATTTCAGGGTCGGAAATGGTTGAATAATCAGAAACTTTTTCCACTTTGGAATAAAAAGCAGTAAAACTTCTCATCAAATACACCAGCCTCCCCAAAACAATGGCTATACACAATGAAAGAGGAGCGAAATCAAAGTATTTCTGAAGCAGTGTGTTACAGGGTGTCATCCAGAGCCTGTATGACATTACCCTCTCTGAATAATGAAACAAAGTTCACTCAATTAAGGAGGACATCATTTTGATCCACAGGGATGCGTGAAAATAATTGGGCAGGAAACACATTTGAGGACCCTGTGCACCAACACAAGATCTTATGAATCCAGAATATAAAAGCAGGAGATCAGGCAAAACCTTGGCAAAACTTCTCATCATTGTTTACTGCATTCTTCAAAACTTTGCAGCATATTGTAAATCAAAAACAGCTCTTTTCTGACAGAGCTGGCTACAAATTAAAACTAATCAGATGGCAACCCATTTAAAAACCTATTGTACCACTGCCTATTATTGTAAAGGCATTACCACATAATAAGGGAGAGCATCAAATGTGTGATTTAATTGCACAGGATCATTATCACTCCGTTGGCAAGGCATCCAAAAGCAGCGATGTAGCCGCAAGCCATGCAACCATTTGGATAGCAGTTGTAAGTTTTGCAATTCAAACCGAATTCAAGCTGTCAACATGCCACAACATTAGCATTTAAACTATACCATACTCAGTGTTTTGGGGCAGACTACTAGCACACAAGTACGAGCATGCAGTTGTCTCTTTTGTTATCATTCATCCATTATTTTGTCCTATATCTTTTCATATACACACAAACGCACTCAGAGGTGGTATAGTGGCATACACTATGTCAGCAGACTGGCAGCTCTGTACCCGAGGGATCTACCATTCAGCAGGGTGTGAGAGACGGGGGCAGGAGGGAGGAAAAGATTTGTGAAGAAGAAAAGCTCAAGAGGCTACTTGTCAAAACAATGTGGCAACTCTACGACTATTTCTTCAAAATTCAGAGGCAGGACAAGGTTACCGTGAGATGAACTATAGGAAGAAAGCTAACAGAAATGTGGTATTCATGTGGTAAAAGTACAACTGCTGGAATGGTATTCAGAATACTATGGGTGAGAGGGTCGCAGTGCAAACCGTCCATATGTCTGCTGCTGTCAAGATGTCATGCATCACGTTTCTTGTAGAGTTCGGTTGCTCATTATGTTTTCCACCCCTGCCACACACACATACATCGGAGTGTCTGCTATACACCGATGATTACAAAGTCCACCACAAATCAAAATCTAGGATTAGCAGTCATGACAATACTTCTTTTCATGTATTCTGATGTTGCTGTTGACCGGTTCAACACAGAGCCGCAGAGGCAACCTCACTGAATACTAAAATGTTATCTATTAAAATGTCAGTTTTTAGACCAACCTCCCTAACCCTGCACAAACAACCTCGCTGATTACCACCTGAACAAACACTGGAACTGCTTTGTGACTCTGAATGTTGAATGATGGAAGTAATTACCCATTACAAAAGTCGGCAGTTTCTATAAGACGATGATTAGGTTGGATTTGCAGGGCTCTGCCCTGAAAAATCAATGTTAAAACAATCACAAGCAGGAAGCAGAA
The DNA here is from genome assembly GCA_900302755.1 of Chromis chromis. Taxonomy (NCBI): domain Eukaryota; kingdom Metazoa; phylum Chordata; class Actinopteri; family Pomacentridae; genus Chromis; species Chromis chromis. The sequence continues at coordinate 12,139 of OMNN01000760.1, read as the reverse complement.
GTCATGAGATTTGTTGTTTGTTTGGCCAAATGGACAATATATTTCCCTTTTCCTGAAAGCTTCTCTAAACAATACTTTGAAATTGAATTTGAAAGAAGTCACTTCTCTTGTCCATTGTCTATATATAAAGATGGACAAACTCTCCATGACGTCCCCCACAGGTTTCCTGCAGAGCAGTTTTTGGAGCTTGGTGTGGTGGCTGCGGCTGTCACCATCTTGGCAGTGATGGTGACTAACTCCTGACCAGAGAGGTCAAAGTCAAGTCAAAGTCAACTTTATTGTCAATTGTGCCATATGTACAGGACATAGACAGGATTGAAATGCCGTTTCTCTCAGACCCTGGTGAAGTCATGCAAGGCACAGTAGAAAAACAAAAAAGACAAAGACACTAGGGAACAAAACACTAAGAAAACAAGTAATGCAGTGCAATGGATAGCACAATAGTGTAGTAAAATCCTGCCTGGCTGGTGTGCAAGTAGACAGATATTTACAGATGGCGAGTAGATAGGTAATTGACAGTACAGTATATTTACAGACGTAAAAAGCAGTGCAATATATCATAATTGGTGCAAAATATCATGATAAGGTGGAGGGTGAGTGGAGCTGAGGTGGGCCACTGACCTATGACAGCATCAGCTTTTTGCTCAAAGTAGCCACGCTCTTAATTACTTTAAGTCATACAATCTAAATGGCTGAGTTAAAAAAATTCACCCCTGTGCAATTATCATAAAAGAGGAATTTAGCTTTAGAGACCAAAAGCATTTTCGCTACTAGATTGTAAATATGTTTATTTCTGATGTAAAGATAAGCATTTTAACATGGAGGTCTGTGGGGACTGACTGGCTCTTGGAGAGAGTCTCTAGTGGCTATTTGATGTACTTTGGTCCTGGCGAAATTTTCCAGACCCATAGGTTGCTGCTTGGTCCTGAAAAACTCGCAGAGCATTATCACTCGACTCTACAGTTCTTTCTGGCTCTACATTTCAGCATCTTCTTTCTCTTCAATTTGACCTCTTCAGTTTCCTGTCCTCAATTTCATCAGTGTAGTTTCAAGCTTAGTGAAAAACCCTGATGAACCAGCTGTATACTACTTACAGCATCAGTTAGCAATTACCTAATACAGATTTACAAAGACAAATTTACTCCTTCATGGCTTGGTGTAATCACGGTGAATGTATGAGCCCATAATTTCCGCTACTTCATCCATGGCCTTTCCTGCATAAGAGGGATTTTGGCACGGCTCGAGCAGAGCTAAAGGAAAATACCAGAGCCAAAATTATACAAATTGAGATTTTTAAAATGATTTTAACCAAGTTTGTTACCAGGAGTTTTATTTCCTTAATAATAATAATAATGCATTGGTTTTATACAGTGCTTTTCTAGACACTCAAAGACGCTTTACATTGCATTATTCATTCACTCCATACTCGATGGTGTTAAGCTACGTATGTAGCCACAGCTGCCCTGGGGTAGAGTGACAGAAGAGAGGCTGCCAATCTGCGCCATCGGCCCCTCTGACCACCACCAACCACTCACTCTCACACTGCATTCACCCAGGCTTCCTGGTGTTCCCTCACCGTCTCCCACCCCACTTAGCTTCCGAGATATGACGGGATCGGGCATCCACAAGGTGGTATGACCTTAAGCATAATAGAATGTTTTTTTTAATCAAATGATCAGAAATAACAAGAAAACACACAGCTAGGCATCACAGACTCATTGCCTTTACAGTATGCGGACTGATCATGCTTACTACTGTTGTATATAGTCATCCCTCCCCATAGACCCAGTCTGAGCCAGGAACAACTCTGTCATCACACATTTCGTGCTATTTCAAAGAGTATTAAAGTTTTTTTGCCAAGACATGGGCTCCTTTAAACTTCTTAAAATTGGCAGCAATGCTTTGAAGTTCCACAGGTTTGTTTTCAGGGCCAGGCAATGTCAACAAAGACCATCTGGTAAGACATCAGAGACAGATGACCATGCAGTGTAATGCTCTAAACTTTAGGAGACAGAAAATGAAATGATTAGATGGCAACTGGACTTTGTCGAATTCCCTCTATTCTTAACCTTGTTTTTAGATTCATGCATACAAAAAAGGAGGCACATGCATGCACTCCAGTTGTGTCAATTACATTGATTGACAGGTGATGACAGCATGATAAGATATGATGCAATGCACAAGTAATGACAGACAAGAAGACTGCAAGCAAGTAAATATGGATGCAACCAATACACAATTTGAAATTCTTGTCAAAAGTTCGGCAAATCTCTCATGAGTGAAGGAATTGCATTAAACATGTTTGCTAGACCTCAAGGACAGATATTTTTTGAGTGTTTATTTACTAGTAAACTCCACAGGCGCCTTCTAACTACAAGTTTTCCAAGCATTTCAGCCAATCACCAAATTCCATAGACCTTGGTGAGCTTGTAAAGGCATAGTAACAGGGATGAAAACATGTAAAAGTCAACACCTAATCTGCTAAATATCACCTTGAAGGTCCTGGATTCTTGTTCAAACTTTCACGGCATGATACAAAAATGAAACGAATGAAAACACCAATACATCCCCTCACACACACTTAGCCTGTATCTAAGTTTTATATTTCTCAGGGGGATTCTCAAACTCCAGTAGTTTCCAGCCAAGACATTTGATGGCACTGCCGACACCAAATTGTGTGTGTGTGTGTCGTGCCGCACTGTGGGAGCAGAGCTGTGTCGTAACAAGGCATCAGATCCCAGTGATTAATGCCTTTAATAATGCCGGAAGCACACTGAGGGGAAGAATAAAAACACTCCCAGGGACGCACGGAGGAATGAATTAAACACACCCGGTGTCCAAGGCCATCAAGCAAACTGCCAACGAGCTTTAATAAGCAGCTGAACTACACGGAAACTGAGGAACACACACAAAACTTGTAACTGATGTCATTAGCAAAAGCTGAAGTTGATAATCACATTTCACACCTCGATGCTTCTGAGAAAATATCCATCAGGATAATGAAGTACTGCGCCACAGTGTTTGTTTGCATCTGTTAACCCTAGTTAGAGGATGAATGAGGTACTAGTATCTGACAGTTTATGAAGTCACTGTTTTAAGAGGCATCAACAGCTGTTTTAATAACGTATGCAGCACAGCTCTGTGTATCCTCTTGCTATGACTGTGCAGGATATCGGAGGAGTTTCATAATATATGAAGTGATGAAGAGAAGTGACAGCAGGAAGAACTTCAGTGCAGTCATCATACCCTCTTGAGTAATACGGAAATTAATTATCAAAATGAAATCTTGTACTCCTCTAGAATTTCACCGGAACATACAGTCGAATTGGGGTAAAACAGAACACAGACACTTACATATATATAAAAAAGATTATCTACAGGAAATTACCTCAGAGGAAAATGATAAATTCCTCCAGTGAAGTTTTAAAAATATGGTCATGTACAACTATAAATGTCAACCATTTATAACCATATACTAGGGCTGGTTCAGAATATTCGTTCGTTGTGGTGGTATTTGAATAATAATTTTGATATTGGAATAGTCGTGCTCGCCTGCTGCGCACCGCCGATCGCTGTCGTGCATCACTGTTAGCTACGGAGATGTCACCTGCGGAGGGTCCAGCATGCCGCTGCGGAACTACCAACTCCGCTAACCCCCTGGCGCACCGCTACGGCTCGAGCCGAATATTCGAATAGTCGTCATTAATTGGACCCGAATATTCGAAGGACGGCAATTACTATTCGGAACAGCCCTACCATATACAGACAAGAACATCAGTATTAGACAACCTGTAAAATCCTGGATTAATGTGTGTGATTAAGGTTATTTTCACGTCCAATGCAAATAGTTTTTAAACATCTATGTTCGCAAACTAATGTTTGGTTAAGGCCACGGAACAATCATAGTTACAGAAGATAAAATAGATTAAGATAAAACTAAAACACTGAGCCAAAGCTGTCGACAGCCTGATGAGATCCAGCTCAAGTTCCTCACTGTTAGTTACAATTTGTTCCCTGTGGTAGAAGATATGAACGTCCTAGATGCTGATCAAATCCCTGTGAACGTTCTTTTGTGCCTGGATGTGTTTCATTTTATGCCTAACAATGTGAAAGATGCAGTAGGCCTACAGTTTGTGCAACAGCCATGCATGGCTGAGTGTACTGAATTATATACTGTATTTATTGTATTTGAAATGGAGCTGTAGTGCAGACACACATTTCCCCATGGAGACATTCCACTATATTTTATTCTATTGTGAATATGGTTAATAAAAAGACTTTCCGCATAGCTGTATATGAGGAAAGCTACTCCCCTGCAGCAGCTTTGGATGCTGGGATGTCACTGAATGAAGAAAGGAAGCACTTGTGTCTTCGTATGAAACAGTGGAGTGTAAACCAGCAAACACATTCTGACCATCGTCTAAAGGGGTCTCACTTAAAGTGTTCTCATCTGCAGCATCGTGTCCTGGTGTGGGAAGCAACAAGCAGACCCAGGTGGTCAGCCAGGCCAGTAAGATCACTGGAGGTCCATAACCAAGAAGGTAATAGTGATCCCATCCACCCCCTCCACTCATTATTCCAACTGTTGCCATCTGGCAGGTGACTCAAGGTCCCACTAGCCAGACTGCTGAAAACAAATGTCTGTTTAAAGTAAATTTAATAGACAAAGCTTTCTAATCTTATTTGACATCAGTTGTGAGGTGCAGACTTGTTCAACATGGAGTTCATTTCTAGAGATATCAGCCTGGGCTATAATGAAATGCTAAGAGGAAGTGAGTATGTAAGAGTCGACTGATGCTACTGCACATCTACTTAGACAGCCAAGTGGCTCTTGTTAGAAGCCAAGTACGTGTTAAGTAGTGAAGAAAGTTTAGCTCGTGTCTAAGTGAATTAGGAAACTACAGTATTTGGCTGTACAAGGCTGGTGTTATAGACCTTATCAAAAATGAGAGCTGGTCCAATCAAGGTCATCTGTATCAAATTGGATTATTTAAATATATGAGCTGGAAGACTGATAAATGTCTGAACACACTTTTAGTGTTATTGGACAAGTTAGCATAGGGACCACCTGGTTTTTAACAAATAGTCCAACAGGAGTTTCAGTGGCTGTTCCACTCTCAGTAATATAACTGTAGGATGTTCAAAATAATATATATTTTATTGCTGGTTCCTTAAAAATGACTACACTGATCAGCCATAGCATTAAACCACCAACAGGTGAAGTGAATGCTGTTGCATCTTTTCACAATGGGAAATGTGTGCTGAATACATTGAGTGTGTGTGTTACTTTGATATGTGCCGCCCACTTCAACATGATTTAAGACCAGTGGCCTTCCCCAGTAAAACAATCTGCTTCACCACCATGCTGCAAATACTGCTACGAAATGTCTCAAACAGCACTGCAAAGAACCCAAAGTGTTGACCCGGCTTCCAAAACCCCACAGATCCAAATCCGATCAAGTATCCGTGGGATGTGCTGGAACTAGTCTGATCCAAGGATGCCAAATGCCACAACCCACAGGATCAAACCATTTGTTGCCAAGGTTTCGCTGGCAGACAACACAGGACACCTTTAGAGATCTTGTGTCCATGACCTGTTTTGCCTGCACAATATTGGCAGATGTTTTTAATGTTTTAGCAGATCAGTGTTTATAGAGGGAATCATTAATAATGAGAAAATACCCTCTCTTATTATGCGCTTCAGCTTCCATCTAATATGTAGGATATATCTGAATATGGCTCTAAAATATGTATTATTTATAGGCATAAAATAATGACTGTAGTAATTTGAACATTAAAGCAACAGTTTAGCCCACAGAAATACAAACAAACTAATGGTGATAATTCAGGTCAGAGAATGTTGGCAAAGACAGAAACAACAGGACTGGTTAAAGCGGCTGAAGTGAGTAATGGAAAGAGAAAGGAGGTAAAAAGAGAGGAGGAAAATTTGCTCTACTTTCCTTCCTTCGGATGTGTTGGCCATTATGTTTGCCTTCCACAAAGTCATTCAGTGCACAGAATGAGAATGAAGTGTGTTTTCAGAGTTGAGACAAAGTGAGAACAGAAAAGGGAGAAAACAAACAATACGTGGCGATTCAATTGTGATCTCTTGTCTTCAGTATGAACCACCTGCTGGATTCAGAGAACCCGGACAAGTTGTCCGACTGTTTGCTGTGGGTAAATCACTAAACAAAGTATAAGTAGGCGAGGCAGGGAAAGTGAGTACATCAGGTAAGTAAATACACCTTCTACACAACTATGAGGGAGGTATTTTCACAGGGTATAGATCGGTTCTCAGCACTGTCAACAATGTAAAGAGGTCAGCTGTTAATGAGGTGTAAAACACAAAACAGGAAGTGAACAACAGAGATTCAGATATCAGTGGAAACAGAAAAAAGAAAGATGACAAAAGTGAAAAGTCCTTTTCTAAAGTACAAAATATTAGTGCTTGCACAAAAATAGACTTCTTAACATTACAGACAAGCATGTTAATTAATCTAGAGTCTACCAACTTAATTGCAGAGATGTAGGGACCCAGAAACATCAATAAAAAGGACTCTAGTACACAAGGAGACTAGTAATTAGACAAGCTGTAAACATTGTGCCACAGTTCTTTTCAAGCAATTAAAGTGGAACTGCAAATGTTAACATACAAAAACTGTAGTATGTGTGTCACCAAACGTCAAAGCTGATATAGGTATAAGTACTGACGAACATAATACATATGGAGAATAAAATCTGGGTAATAAACGTAATTTCCTTACTTTCTTTCAGGCTTCTTATCCTGTTCATGTCCAATTAACTGATGAGTAAAATGTAACTGTCTTTTTAAGGTTGGGTGGTTTGGAAAAGGCAAATGCAAATCCTAAAGTGTGACTGATTCACAGGTTTATTTCTACCATATTTGGAGCACCAATGTGTGTAATAGGGAATAACTTAGAGCCCCTATGTTTGCCCCCCAGCTTGTTTTCCTTTCTGAGGGTAGTTGACAGGTATATGCACACATGTGTACGTATAGGCCCCTACAAAGATAAATGTAATTAATTAAGTCTTAAATCAGAGTTAAAGTCAAGTAAGGTTAAGAAGAATGAGCTTTACATTGTGTTTAGGGTGACGAGTTGGCAGTGGAAGGTCCACACCAGGACCATAACGTTTTAAGCATTAGTGTGTGCTCACCCAATCAAGTTTCCAGCTTCACTCCTCTAACCACATGTTGGCAGTGTGCGTGTGTGTGTGTTGTGTGTACGATTATGTGTTGCAGTCCGCAGAGAGTCACTTGGACAGCTCCCTAACTAAGATGAATCACCCAGCCAGGCCTCTGGGTGACCAGGCAGGCCTTGTGGGACACGTGGCCCAGATTACAGCAGCGTCTGTGGGGATGGAGGGAGCCACGCTCGCCGGCACCTCCGCCTGCCTCCTCCTCCCTCTTGGACCCTGACACACTGTCCTCCTCTCGGTTCTCCTCCCCTGTGTCCTTCATCAACTCCTCCCTCCTTTTTCCTCCTCATTTCACTGACACTCCCCATCACTCCCGGAGACCTCCTGAAATTGATTTATTCTGTTTTCTATTCCTTCTCCTATTTCCTACTTTAGTTCTCACTTGGATTCATCCATTTGTAAAACTCCTATTTTGTCTCCATCTCTTTCATTTCCCGTCTAATTTATCTATCTCTTACTTCCTTAACTTAAACACACACACAATTGAAAAATCTATGTAGAAGTTACTTACTTGTGTGTACATACACATGACCAACAGATAGCAATTAAAGGAGTTTTTTAGTTGGTTGTAAAAATTATGAACTTGAAATAAAGTTACAAGTGACATTACTGCAATAAATGTATAATACAGCAATAATTATAGATAGTATTATAAAACTGAACTCCATTTGTTAACAGTTTCTTTGCATGAAAAAATGTATTCGAGTCCAGTCAGTAAATCTGTTAACTTATCAGACAGGTTACCAGAGAAAAGAACACATGCTGGTCCAACTGTGTACATCATTAGGCTGATGTGGTGCCCCTCCAACAGCACGGGTAGCTACTGTGTTAGCCATTGTGGCTGAAAATAGTCATTTGTCTCTCCCTACCGGATGTGTGAAACAAGCCACTTAGCTGTAACCATGTTTGATTGATGAAGAAAACTGATTGAGACAAAACCATAACTTTTGGTCACATACCTGTCCAAGTGCACTGCAATAACTGAGTGGGGAGACTAGAGGCTTCTCTGTGCACAGTCGCCTCACTAGCGTCTAACTTAGCCTGCATGTCAGGAATGGTGGGAACATCTGTAAATTGTATTGTTCACTGATAAGCAGATGTTCAGTAAGTAAGGAGTTTAGCTTGTGCCTAATTTACAAATTGACAGCCGAGGCGAAAAAATGTATACATTAAAATATTTAACCAATGTCAAGTCGCTCTCAATATTTACATTAATTAATACTAGGGCATGCAAAATGACTACATCATGAAGGAGCTGCCCAATCGCTTTGAGGCCTACAACCAAAAGCATCAAAGCGAATGGGCAGCTCCTTCATCCCATCAGCCATCAGACTGCACAACACCCAGAACCTCCTACAGCAGAGACAGTTATCAGGACTATCTGAACCATTAATCAGTTTGCATACCCTTCTGACAATCCATCTGCACAGTTTACATTTTGCTTGGACTTTTTGCACTCTATTCAGTACACTGTACATATTCTGTATATTTACACTCAATGTGAATTTCCCCCTTGGTGGATGAATAAAGGTATATCTTATCTTATCTTATCTTATCTTATCTTATGTGCTGGTGCGACCAACTGAGAAAGTTGGTGACAGTAAAAGCAGTATCATTAGATGGTGTAAGCAGTGAGTGAGGTGTGCTATACTGTGACCGTCAGCAGTAACTGAGACTCTTACAATGACATTAGTTTGTTACAGTATTCATTAAAGCATTGCTTAGGTCAAGCTCACCATGAGGTAACCAGAGCAGATGGTTAAGTGAGGCTTAACTGAGAAAGTAAAAGGCCAGTCAGTGGCTTATACTAATAGGACAGTAGGATCCCATATGTATCTGGCACTGACATGCGATCTGTTTCGCACTAAGGAAAAGCACATGTTAACGTGTGGTGTCAATCCATGCAGAGCACATCGTGATCAGAATGCATCTGGAGGTGGTTTGGGTCGCATTGTGAATGCATCGCAGCCAGTTGGAAAAGTAATCTGTACAGTGTGAGCACATTCATTAGAAGAAAATCCCCACAGCAAGTTGGAACGTCACCTGACTCTACCTCTAAGAAGTGGATTAATCTTCTACACTTAGCAACTGTAATCTTAACTTGGAAAAAGTGAATTAGAAATGACTGTTGCTGGACCACGGCAATACGATTTGTTATAAATTAATAGATTGAAAGTGTGATAAAGTTTGTTCGCTTTTTGCCCAAGTAGCATAAATATGTTTGTTAATAAGGACTCTTGTTAATCTGATTATTAAGCTCTTTTGTTTTACTACCCTGTATATGAAGTAGCAAGACTACTGAAGTGTTCTTTAGGTTCATTTCAAATGCAAAACCGATCGTACTTCTCACTCTGCTCTATTTTTAGTAGCAGTAAAAGGGCACAGAAAGTGTCATATTTTGCTTCACGGATTCATCAATCTATGCAAGCAAAGCTGAATGAGGAGTGCAGCCTAAATGTGGAAAGAGCAAGTGAGTGTACGACTGTGAGTGTCAGCTCAAGGAGGCCCATTTGGAGGCTGCTGCCCTGACAGCTGTATTGGAGAGGCTTAGGCAACACACACAGACACACAAACCACTCTGAGGAGGTGACAGCTTTCAGTAGTTAAGAAGCCTGCTGTTGTGTGAATGGTTGCTCTTGTCCTCCGCTCCACTCTCTGTCAAAGTCTCTCTCTCTCTCTCTGTGTGTGTGTCTCTCTGGGTTTAATAAGTTGCTTCAGGGAGGGAAAACATAGGATGGAGGAAAAGTACACATCGACTTAGTAACAATTAAAGCAAAGCACGTGGGAGAGCAGGGGGAAGGAAAGACGAGAAAGAAAGGGAAGTAAGAAAGAAATCTTTATATTGATATATGTGTGTGTGTGTGTGTTGTCAGATAGAAGGAAAGTAAAGGAGGAGAAAGAAAGAATGAACAGAGTGTGTCCAGCGGAGCAGAGTCTGAGCTCATAACTCAGACTTACAGCAGCAGAAAGCATCGCTGGCATTCACTAAGGTGTAAAATGCAAATATCTTGAAAGTATAAAAACACTTCCCGGCAGGACGCCTCAGGGTGGAATATTTACCAAGGTAACTGATGGTTTTACATGGAAGTCACTCTCTTCTACGCACATTTAAATGATTGTGGTAAAATTTAACCTCAGCACTACAGTTCAGAGGTACATGCTGACGTGTTGTTTTTTTCTTTTTTCTGGAACCAGATGAATGCAGGCGCTTTAACAGCACTTCTTTTTCCTCCCCCTGGGTCACTGTGGTCTTTCCAGAATACACCTCCCAAGAATACCTTTTACTGTCCAAAATAATTAAACTCTGACTCACCCTCAACTACCAAAGAGGCCTGCAGGTGAAGCTGTTTGAATGTTAATGAGACTGGATGGAAAAAATAGAGAGAGAGAGAGGGGGAGAGATCAGCTCCTGAGTGACTGTGGTGTTTCGGCAGGGGCCACCTGTCAGCTGTGATAAAACACAAAAGGACACACAAACACTCAGCCCTCGTTTAGAGGTCTGCTGTTAGTGTAAAACGTGATGGACAAAGAGAAAGGATGACAGAAAGACTGTGGATGCTAACTACAGTGTTGTGCTGAGTCTGTCTGTGCGCCTCACGTCCTCCAATGGTTCCGAAAAATAGGCGGCATTCCACTGAAGGAACTTGAGGCAGGCACGAGAGCCTCCTGCTCCATGAACATGTACCAAATTGCACAATGGAGGTTTGTTATGGTAACAGGAGGGCTGGTCCCGAATATTCGAATATCCGAATATTCGGTCGTTGTTGTGGTATCCGGATAATATTTTTGATATTCGAATAGTCGGCTACCCCCGAGGCTCTAGTACGCGGACCTACCAACTCCGATGTCACGCTTCACTTCGCCCATGTTAGTAAACGAAA